>JBCJKH010046631.1:33633-84309 GCA_039877255.1 Loriculus beryllinus | reverse complement strand
TGGGAGGGGATGATGGGGTGGAGGGCTGGTTGCCCTAGTAACTGCCAGGCCTTGTCTCTCCCGAGATCCGGGGCAGGTCTCTACGCGGCCCGGGCTCTTCCTGCCCTCAGGAGGCCGGCAGGGTTGCGACTGCCTGGCAGGGGAGCCCTGTGTGCTTTAGGTGATTAACGGCTCGGCTTTCCACATGTGTGACCGGTAGACCTCCTGTACATGGATGTGGGATCATCTCAGATGTGTAGCAGAACAACACAGACTTTCCAGAAAACACTGATACTAAACCTACTGGGTTACATTTTAACATCATTTGCCGTGGGTGGTTGTTTTTTTGTCAATATAAAATACATTAGTCCTGCTTTATTATTGCAAAGTAGTGCTCAGTAGAAAACAGTTTGTATTAATGTCCTGCACAAAGTGAGTGCTTTTGAATTTTGCACACTTCAAACTCTAGGCTGAGATGGGATTGTTGCTTATTCCCAGTATGGGACAAAACCTTACCAGTTCAGATGGAGCTCAGAAAGAAATTGTGACTCAGAGGCACTCCTCTGAATCATATTTCCCCTGAGCTGCAGCATTGCACAAGAGGGGAGTATGCAGGCAGCCCTTGCCAGATGGAGCATATTCCCTCTGTCATGTCCAGTCAGCTCTCTGCTGACAGAGGAGGGAGCAAAATGATGATTATGTTTACTTCCAACCCAGTTTTCCCCAACTTCTCCACTTGCTCACAGAAGGAAACGACGTCCCTTTGAGTTTTGCTCATTAATATAGTGTGCCCTTGGTAATAGCTTTCGGGAAGGATGGAGTGATGACACAGCAGAACAACCTCCATACAGACTTTTGAGACCATCAGATGTCTGATGTATTGAGTGTGTTATACTACTCATTTGTAGGCAGGTGGGACACAGTACTCACTTGTCAGGTCTGAAACTAATGCTTCTTCCTTGGACACTCACTGTGCATCCTGTAGGGAGCAAATCAGTTGCAGAGGCAGAATACATCAGCAATACCTACATGGCTTGCCAAGTAGTGTTTGATTCCAGGCAGATTTGGCAAGACTAATAATCACCAAATAAAATGTAATTAAACAAATCAGAGTTCTTGGTATTTTCTTTTAGAGTTGTACTCACATGTAAAACAACAAAAATACTTCCTCTGTGTTAAATTTAAGAATTTAAGGTTAGCATGAGCAAACAATCAGCTGATGAGCTAATTAAGCTCTGCAGTGACTTAGATTCATTCAGCAGATTTTACAGATGAACAGTGATTTACCTGTAAATAATTGAGATTAAAGTATTCATTTGTTAGTATTAGATTGGCTAGCAATGCAAAGGTCCATTGTTCTTAATAGTTAAAGAGGTTAATGATTCTGGTAACCTACTAGGAATCAGGCATTTAGAATTCCTGACTTGGTAGCACCAGTAATTCTGTGTGAAGCCTGGCAGTGATTTCTTCCCTGGTTTATGAAGGAGGAAAATCTAAAGCAGATAGGATAATGTGTGTTGAAATTGGTCACTTCAGTGTGAGACATCTAAACTTTTATAGTGTTGGGTTGCTTTTTAAATTACCTGAACCATGTACTGAAGGAGCAAAGTACACACCTATCAATACAGGAGGAAATGCATGAGGAAATATCAATTTGTTCAGTTTAGCCTGTAGGACTGCTTGGGTAAGTAGCTGCTCACCAACATAAATAGGGATTGTGCAATCTAATTTTAAACATGTAACTTGAGATTCCATTTGGTATGATCCTTACACCTACGTTTGTTCTTCAGAAAGAACTTTCACAGAGTCACAAGTAGTTTTCACAACAACTAAAATTTTTTACAAAAGAAAATAGTTTATAATAAAGCCAGCAAACATTATGTTGCAATAAATGAAACAACAGATTGTCGCTGAGTATTTGCTGTCTACTGATACTCAGTTGTCAGGGCTGTTCTGTTATTCTTGTTAATCTTTTACGCTTGCCAAGCTTTACTTTTCATCACTTCACAAAAAAAATAAGAAAAGACTTAGGAATAAATGATGATTATTATAAAACTTATGATGTGCCGCTGTTTTTTAGGAACCTAACAGTCATTCTGAAAGGTATACCCTTATGGTGTGGAAGGTGAAGCTGCGAAACATGGACTAGGCTGTCTCTATGATTGGCATAAAGTTCTCTGAAGGAACAAACAAGTGCAACAGATAATACCCCTACAGTTACTCTTATTAAATATTTAAATGCCTGTTGTTAGTTTAATAATTATTACTTAGTAGTTGTTAAATAAGTTAGAATATAAACAGGTGTCAAGGGATTATGCAGGAAAAGTCACGTTTGATGTGATTCCTTCGTACAGTGATTACACATTTGAGGGGTGTTTGCCATAATATTTTCTCTAGAACATCAATGAAATACAAATAAATGGCCACAATTTCTCTTGAAAATAATTTAGTGAAATGTTTTAGCTTGAATCAAGACGTGAACATTTGCTTGTTCTTGAATATGCTGTGGTTAGAAGGCATGCTAAAGCCTTCTGAATGTCTAGTAAAACAGCATGATGTGTTAGCTGTAAGGAGGGCCATTCTGAAAAGGTAACTGACATACTGTTAGGAGACGGGGGTGAATACAGACCTCATACAGGTGGAAAGAAATCAAAATGGCCATAAAGCAACAAGAGCAACACTAATACATCATAACTGACAAGTGGATTGGGTCATCTTCCTTCTCCTTCCTTCTCTAAACTCACTAGTTTCAGCCTTCAGGTTATTTTGCCATGTGTCTGCAGACCCACATAAAAGCATTAATACAGCTGTGTGATTGAGAGAAATCTGATAGTTTATTCTAAGGTGTCTCATGAGGTTTTTCTTCGGAAGGCATCAGGATGATATTGTTGGCTAGAGGGACAATTTGAGTTAGTGTATTTTCCTACTGAGTTTATAGAGTTTGCATCTACAGGTGTAGGGCTTCTAGAAGCACATTAGGAGCAACAGGAAGATTATGGAGGCTGACAGAGCACTGACACAGGCTTCCCAGAGCAGCTGGGGTCTCTCTTCTGGAAATACTCAAAACCTGCATGGACACGATCCTGTACAGCAGGATCCTGCTCTAGGTGACCCTGTTTTACCAGGGGTGTTGGACTAGATGATCTTCAGAGGTCCCTTCCAACCCCGACCATTCTGTGATTCTGTGATATGTAGATGTAAAAACAGTACAGTAGTAATACACTTCATTTTCACACTCTGTGTTGCAAATACACTGAGTTTTGACATACATGTAAATGGTGTGAATTGTATCTAGATGATACACAGTGTACAGACTAAAGAACATACCACGCCAGCTCCAGTCATTATAAAATTAACAGTGTGGGTTCACACACACATACATTCATATATATATATACATATATATATATACACAAAAAATATATGTACATCCAGCAAAACGGAAGATATAGCTCAGACAATCAATAGAAAACAGGTACATACAAATGAGACACTTGTTTAGTATCACAGTAAACTTAGAATCCCTGTGTACAATCAAGTAAAGAGGTGGCCTAATTGCATAAACCTTGCGTTTTGCTGAAATTAAGAAGCAAAAGAACTATTTCCAGTGACTGAAAGGACAAAAATAAAGTAGACCTTTTGGTGTGTAAATTTTTAACCCTTGAAATAGTTCATTAAGTGAGAGCATCGCTCAACTGATTGCTTCAGATACTCAGAGTTTATTAAATTCAGGCTGCTAAACCTAAAGTTTCTCTTTGGCTAGGGGGAAAAATGTAAGTCAGCATTCACACTGTTATAATTTATTTATTAAAAACCCGTTCTTATTTGGGGACATTAGAAAAGGAAGGCTCAGTTACTTGCTCAGATACATGGAAACTGCTTTTCTTTCAGAAACTTGCACTAAAGTTACCTGTGCCACTTGAAGACATACCCAGGTACTCTCTGTGCAACAATTTGAAGCTGACTCAGAGCAGCTCAGTGCAAAAAAACAAAGTGACTAATCTCTTTGTAGAACTGAGGCTTTGCAACTTTGCTCTGAGTCATCATGACAACTCAAAGTGCCTGGACTTAGTACAGAAATAAACAGATTAAAACAGAGCACTCAGTTTCAAAACAAACATTACTTCTGGTCCTTCTGTCAGAATGACCTTGGTGACACTATTTAACATCAAAGTCACTGATATAAAGGGTAGTTTAAAATCTCTAGAAGGCTATCAAAGTGGAATCTGATAAGTTAATGGAAAATGAGGAAAGACAGAATGAAAGCAGGAAGGCAAAAATATTTTCTTACTCATTAAGTATGCCATTCATTAAAGAAAGTGGGAGCAATCATTTATCTACTAGCAAAATTGGAACTGAAAGAATAAAACTTGATGGCATTAGGATGTGCAGGGGAGAGCTAAAGGAGATCTGTGATCATTCACCTGTTCTGAACATACTCTAGCCACCCTAAATTCTAAGCCACCCTAAATTCTTCACATTCTAAGATCAAATATCTAACTAAACTGTAACATTAGTCCTACTTTATTCAGCAAATATCTCTTTCTGTTAAAAATCTATGGTCCTTTATCTTTCTGCTGCTGTCTTAAAGGTAAATATTAGTCTAGGTTGGGCCAGGGTCTCTTCTGAAATGGATGAGTGCTTGCTTCTGCCACCTCCAAGTTAGAGGAGCAAATCTTTCAGTGGTAAATTTGGAAAAGCAGACCCGAATTTAATGATCTGCAAATTAAATGGTTAATCCTGATTTGCTCTTGTGTAAGCAAGAGTTCTGTTTAGCCCTATATATTTATTTCAAGACCATAAAATACATTTTAACCATTTTGAAATCTCCACTAGAATGGGTCTGGGCATGCCTGTGCAGACAGACCCAAGTTTTTCTGCCTGTAGTCCAAGGTAGCCACGATTTAGCTCTGACTCAGAAGTGTTAATTCTCTGCTGTGGCAGAGGTAAGAAGCCCTGCGTGGCATCCCAAAGCCATGCAGATACGTTAGCACGATGCCGTGCCCACTAAGAATCCAGCCATTCAGCAAGGTTGGTTTACCTGTGCACATGGTTTTTTCCAAAGTTGGTTTACCTCAGCATAACATATCAGCAGTGTGAGTTAAGTCTGCCAGCATGTCTGTTGGTCATGGCTAATATCCATATGCAAGGCATCTTAGCCAGGGAATGAGTATTCCAGAGCAGAAAAGAAACCTAATATAGAACTTATAAACATAAATTATGGGTGTCTAAATGAATAGATTTAGTCATTAGATAATCAGTGGTAGCATTGAGTGTATTACAGGGTTTGAGGTAATACTTTGGTTTATCACGCGTATACTACTACATCTCTGTAATTAAAATATATATATATTTAGGTATTGAAAAGGATTTTTATAGAAATGGTGTCTCATTTAGTGTCTCATTTCACAGAGGTTGTGTTTGCTGCAATAGTGAAAAAAGTAAATAAATGTAACAAAACTCCAGAAATGGGCAATGACGAATGTCTTGTCCTTTGAGTCACAAATTAGCAAGAAGTAACATGTTAATCACTTTAACATGAAGAAAGCTAATAAGCATGTTAGTTAAAGTGCTTTTGTGCTCGAGGTAGGATCATGTAATATCCCAGAAACTAAGCAGAGCTGGTCCTCGTCCGTACTTGAATTGGAGATGGGCAAGAAAAATCCATCATGTTTCGAGAAAGGATGTCAGTGGTTTCAGGGGTTTCATCACTGCAGCTGAGTCAGTTCTGAAGCTGTGCCTGCAGTGGTGGTAAGGAGGCACGCTGCTGCTGGGACTAGACCCCAGATTCATTCAGTGGTTAGACTTAAATTTGGATCCACGCTCTGTGGCATTACATTTAGGAAAGGTTTTTGTTTTGAATTTACAACAATAACTTCACTACAACAACAGAAAATGTGGGAAAAGTTTGCAATGGGATATAATCCTAAATGAACAGAAATCTAATTTAGTTGAATAATCAGTATTAATTGCTCAATGCCTTTTGTTTTGTCTTCAGCGTGAGTCAGGAGGAGGATATGGTCATCATGGTCATCAGTAGTTTCTCTGCCTCATGTTTTCGTTGCTCCCAAATTTTGACTTGTAAAAAAAAAATAAAGATAACTGATAAAAGGAAATTTAAAAAAAAAATCAAGGAAATGTTCATTGTATCATATCTGCAATACAAATATAAACCCAGAAATAGCACTTCAAATGGACTGAAAATGAGGAATTGCAGAAAACTGAGATGGGAAGATAAAAGGCCAAAGTCTTTTTAGCAGAGCTAAAAAGAATTTGATGGCATTTGAACAGAATCAATCCAAAAATGGTTTGAAGTCTGTTAGTACCTTAGTTACAGGAAGCACAGACCTTTTCATGGAGAGTGCCGGCATTGCATTTCTGAAATAGCATTATTTCTGAAAGAAAACTTGCTCCAAGTCTGAGAATTAGAATGTGATGTGAAATTCACCTTTGGCAATACAGATTTTCAGATTGTAGTCCAGAAATTTTTCTTGATTTTTTTAGATTGAATTTGATTTTTCTTGTTTTTCAAAGCTTCTTTGAAACCCAGAGGATTTATTTTCTATTGATGATTAGCTCTGTCATTCATGCAGCTATCAGCCTAATCTTTCAGATGAAAACTACATTGAGATTGTTGAAGATCAATGGGAAAGTAAATTTCAGAAAGTTTGCAAAATAAAACTTGCATGGAAAATTTCAGGATCAATTTTTTTCATCTATTCCTGTTTAATTTGCTCCTATTAAGTCAAAGCCCCTTTCTATTCATCCAGAAGATTGAGAGACATCTTGTCACTTGAGAGACATCCTCCACTGTTTCATCATGTTTCTCTGTCTTGAACTATATCATTCCAGTCATAGGAAATCAAAACAGATTCCTGAAAGAAGAGGTCATTAATATTTCTTTAAAGATAACACTGTTTACATCCTTTACACAATGTTTGCTGTATTATCTGCCATATTTCCTGTTGATGTAACTCAGAAGACTGTATGTGTAATATAGCGTAGAATTCACCATTTCTGGAATTGTTACATATTCAGTCTGTAGTTGTTAGTGGGATGATGAAAACTCTTCAGTCATTTTGCCAGAGCAAATGCCTTATTCCTGGATTCAAGAGACATTCTGCCATCCCAGTGAGTTTAGGTCTAAAAGACACTCACCTCAGGAGTTTCATCTGTTGATTATAAAAGACTCAGATATGTATGTGACCTGCCAAAGCTGCTATCTCTGGAGATTAACCACATATTTATGAACCCATGTTACACTTCTTTGTAGGCGAGCCAGAAGAAACTATGATTTATAGTTTCAAAGTACGTAAAGTAGTTTGTTTGTTTGTGGCAAGATTTAAATGTCATTAATGAAGTCAATTAACATTATTGTTGATCGTAAATCTGAAGATTTAATAAACAGAACAGTGTTTCCTGGTATCTTTTGGGAATAGTATGACAAATACATCTGCAGTCAGGTATCACTTCCTGACTCCTTTTGGAAAGATAGTGTAATATAATGTTTGTAATGAGTGTTGGATTATATTCAAACTTAAGTCACTTAAAGCGGCTTTGCCTCTGCTTACTTATGTGGAAAAAGGAAAACAGTATTTTTGGAAAAGTTTTGACATGTTTCCAGGTTTTTGGAGTGAAGGAAGTTGCTGCGTAGTTGTAGCAATGTGACTTGGCCTGGGTGAGGTTTATCTGTAGAAAATCCGATTTTTTCTGTTTAATGGGAGAGGTGTCAAGAGATTAGTTTTCATATGAACACCACATAATATTCTGCAGCAACATCATGTCATTGTGATACACTTAACACAATTCTGCGTTGGAGTATTGAATAAGCTGAGATAACAAAGATTGCTACAGGCTGCTCACATTTGCATGGACAAAGCTGAAATACGTGTTCAATTGTATTCATTTTCAGACTTCTTGTAAGCAAATATTATATTTCTTAGGCAAACATACTTGATTTTCTTAGGCAACTGTCCATTAAAATTCTCATTTTTACTATTCACACAGTTAATAACACACTCTTCTTGTGTCTGCAGTCCGTAATAAATACGTATCCACTAGAGCTGCTGCAAAGTGAACTAACGCTGTGTGGCACAAGCACTGCTACTTTCGGAGTGGGTGCAGCCTAAAATGGGAGGTCGGGTGGAATCATGTGCTGTGCATGTTAGTTTTCCTTCTGCAGGCTGTGGAAAGAGAATTCTGTCTTACGCTTTTAAGACCAAAAGGGAAGCAAAGTTGTGCTTTCATTGCAAAAAAAATAACTTGGAGTGTGTCAAAGTATAGGAGTGTACTTCATTCCCCTTTCTCTGGGACTTGTTCTGTTCTTAGCAGCATAGTAAATCTAAAGCAGCCTCATAGAAAGTAAAATCACTTACCAAAGATAGGAAAGGTTTTAAAAAATATACTATATTATGGTTTCTGTGTCTTGAAATTTGGAGTTTCTGTCAGTTTGTCACCTGCCTGATCTCTGAACTCTGGTGCCTTCACACAGATACAATGCTGTGTACTTTTCCTAGGATCATGTTTGTGAAATGATTTCTTGATTAACGTTACATGAAATACTTCTGAATATTGTTTACCAAGCTACAGCTGGTTGGGATATCAAATAATTGAAAGCTGGTGGTATCTAAAGTTGCTTTGCTAAAATTCATATAAATTTGCCCAAATTTGTTGAATGAGTGACCAGGACTTTTTTATTCCAAATACAGTATGGAAAGTCTACCCTGTTGAATCTCTGATAAGAACCTTATTTTTCACAAGCATCTTCTCAAAGGTTTGATACTCCTGGAGGTTTAGATGCAGTCTGGATTTGCGTGTCTAAATTCTCATGCAAAAAACTGTTGCACTTTATTTCCATTGCTGCTGATAAGGTTTTGAGGCTTGCTTTTGAATCTGTAGGATGCTAAAATATTTCTTCATGGTCTGTCTGTACGAATAAAATGTTTGTGGATATGTAGCAATGAAGGCATGAAAATATTAAGATTAAAGTAGTGAAAGTACCATTTTTAGGGATGACTTAGATATTTAGAATTATAAAAAGGTAAGTGCCCTTTATTTTTCCGTCTTCCTGTGTGTTTAGGATCTCATTTGAAGAGGATAAAGAATGCTAGAGCCTGCCTGTAAAGCAGAAGCAAGTCAGAGTGCCAAAGATTTCATACATTTCTCTAATTTTTAAAGCATCTAACAGAGCTATGCTTCTGGACTGACAAAAAGGGCAAGCATTTGACCCTTTGGCAGTGTCTGTAATGAGAGGGACTCCTCTTGTGTACATTACCTGACCGAAAGGTGGTATAGTGCACTCTTGAGTCAACTCAACTGTTCTGGCTTGCTTTTTAAATATTTGCAGGGAGTTCACACATGATTAGCTGACTACCAAGAATGAGCCTCTAGAAATGTATTGTTTAAGAAAATCCTAAGCTTTTATGCCACACACAAGAACAAGGTTTTGTAAGACTAAAAGAGGGACACCAAGTTCATGAGTCAACATGTTGGGCTGGAATGCAGCCAGCTGTAATCATGGAACAACATTAGTGCACTTCAGAAGTTGACTGGGTTTTGTGACTTTGTAAAATATTTCAGAATTTGCAAGAGAATTGAATCTAGAAATAGAATTTTCTTTTTAATTATAATAATATAAAACAAGTCTCAAAGAGTCTCTTTTTTCATAACTAAAAACTGGACATTTACATCGGAACAGCTCTTGTGTAATAGTCCTTGTATCTACATGTGGTCTGTCTTTATTAGCTGTATAACCCGGAGATAGTCATAAGAAAGATGCTCCAGAGAAGGGAAATAACAACAGCTATTACAGGTTGTGTTGCTTCACAGTTGGACAGAGCTGCGTAAGTCTGCAGCTCACTCCCAGGACATCGAAGTCTCTGCAGCAGAACTGGAACACCTACACTTCAGCTGTCAATCCAGTGATGTAGGTTTGATACGGAGCCCCACTCAAACTGCTCACACGTCATGTGTGACGCAAGAGCTATATATATGTTGGCAATAATGTCTTACACAGACCTACAGTGCTCATATGGTCATGGGTTAGAGTGGGTTAGAGCAAAAGGCCAATTGATTATTTTGTTGTTGTTACTCCTTTTAGGGACAAATCCTGCCCAGTCCTGTGCTAGTTAAAGGTCTAGAGCCCACAGTCTCCTGTTAGTGATGCACATACTCCTAAACATAAATAATTTTTTAAAAGATTGGAAAAAGTTCTAACTTGTGAAAACCTAACAGTATGTAACAATATGTATAAATATGTATGAATATGTATGAATATATATGATAACTATATGTAAGAATGCTATTGTAAGCTTTCTGAGACAGTTTTTATTCAAGGATAGCTGCAAGTGAAGTGTTTTCTAATCTTCTGAAGACAATAAATATGAATCGTTAAAAGATAACTAAAACAGTGTAAACGAAACTGTAAACTAGGATTAATGTAAGTAATTTAAACAGATAAAGAATCTTGATTTCTAATTAGATACTATGCAAACATGGAAAAAACTAATGAAAGGGTGTGCATGTGTCCTGTTAGAGGATCCCATCTCATCTCCTGTGGGCATGTAGAGAACACGACACTTAAACCCTATGCAGTCAAGTTCATTCACAAAGATGTTGTGCCCAGCTCAGACATGCTGATAGGCTCAGGCCCTCCCTCCAAAATCTTTCAGTGCATTTTATTACCAATTACTTTTCCAACAGTCCATGAGCTGTATCAAAGCACTGTTTGCCTAATAGTGAATAAGGAAGCTATTGTCAGCTGACAGCAGTGATTGGTTATTTTAAGTGTTGCATTTATCTTGCATTCAATCACTGGCATGCTTGTAATTTGTAACATACAAAATAGCCATATCTACCTTAAGGGGAAAACTGGACTTTTGTTTTACAGAAAGGGAATACAAGTTCCTAATTATAATAGTATTCTTTTGTCCCTCTTCCATCCTGTTGGCAAGTAAGGATCATCTCCTTTTTCATACAAATTTCATACAAGTTTAAATATGCAATTTATTCTGCTAGGGAGGTGATGGTGTTTACACTGAAAACCTTTAGGCTAAATTCAGTTGCAGGTGGTTTTAGTTGTATGTTAATATATCACTTTTTTGTAATTAACTGTAAATAACACTGGCTTAGATTAAGAAATGCATGTTTCTTGAAATACTGTTTCCTCTTTTCTTTGCTGAAAGCATATCTTTGCTTGCAACTAAACATGAGAATTGGAATTAATAATTCTTATTTTCTTTTTCTTCCATAGCAATTTAGCAGTAACAGTAGGACTAAATAGAGTCAATCTTCTTATATATGTGACGTAACATTTATTGAATAGTCAGTCATAGTTCTTTGTTCTATGTCAGATTCTGCATTTTATGTTAACCATCTAAACCATCTAAATGTTAACCAGGGTTAGTAATGTTTAGTTTTCAAGATCAAATGTGATTGAGTGCTTTCAGTCTGTGTGGGCAGACTATCAGGAGAAAAAAGATACACACACTGATAATACCAGGTTTATTATGGTGCTTACAGTGTTTTTGTTTCTATCAGTATGTACAGAATGCAATAGCTGGTCCCAAAGTAAGGCAGTTACGCATTCCAAAAGGGCTATGTGTACTTAGGAAGAGTGTTTTTAGTGAAGTTACTACACATCTGGATGAATAATACTTGTACCTACAATGTTCTGGAGCAGTGCATAGAGCAAACAATGATTCACTATCTTCTAATACACCTTTTCTTGCATAGGATGATTCATAGCAATACTTCCCTGAAGGAATGCACTGTATCTTTATTTGTTACCGAAACCAGACTGCAGGACCCAACAGCAGATCTTTCCAGTTTCTCTTAAGACAGAGCTCTGGAGTTTTTGTTGTTGAGTAGAATACACAAACAAAAGTTTAACAGACATTTAAGTGCGGGTCTGATTTAGATTCTCTGCTGACAGAAATGCCATTTGCTGTTTTTCAGTAAAGACAATGCTGAATGAAGGATAACAGATTCTGTGAGTTAGGCTTGTGAGAAGGAATGAAAACAAGACCATCTTAGAAGGGCAGGCTGGGATTTAAGGACAAGCACTAAGAACCTTTTGTTTGTCTGTTAATGTCCCACCACAGCTAAAGTAACAATCAAGTTGCTCAATGCCTCATTGCTAGTTGCTACAAGACAAAAATGTCCTGTGCTTCAAGGGCCAGATGAGACAGCGGGTCTGTGATTCCTCTCATTCTTAATCTAGAAAGATGGTTTATGAGGAAAGCAAAAAGCATACTTTGTATTCAGTTCTGTGTCCAGGTTTGCACACCACCAGGCCCATGATCTCAGTTCATAGTGTACTTTCTCAATATTCATCTCACAGGCTTTTGGCAAGGTGTAATGCTCCTTTCAGTTATCTTTCCCAATTTGAGAATCATTTTTGCTTTGAGCTATTACTGATGATCCTGCTCAGTATGGAAATCCTTCTGCAAATAATAAACTGCTGTTAGCCAAAAAACCCCCAAATAATAAACAGTTGTTACCAAAAAACCCCACAAGATCACTCTAAAAACGAAGAAGCAAAGCTGATTTTAGAATACTGCACTTTGTGTCCTGTTTATACTCTCAACCTTTCCCTATGCAATTCTCTACATATAATCATGGTGCACTGTTAACCTTGGAAAGATGTGTTACGGGAAGGGAATCAGGAACAGAGGACTAAGAGTGCAGCATTAGAAGAAGCTTTTTTTTTTGCAAAAGAAGCCACTGTGGGATCTGGTCAGAAAAATAATACGTGTTTGTCAAGTAGGGCAAGCCTTGGGTTTCACAGACCTGATGGGCAGAAGATTCTCTGTTGGTTATAGCAGCAAAGATTGAGCAAGACCTTCTGCTTTGTAACTACTGGAGTTGTAAGATGCAAGTGAGCAGTTTGAATTTCTACAGTAGGAATTTAGAAATAGGATGTCAAAATTCTGAGGCTTTTCCATGACACAAAAGAGGTTGGGAATGTGGGGCCAGGAGCTGATGGGCAGGGATGCTAACTTTTTTTGGCACAAGCTAACAGTAAATATGTTTAGCTGTACCAAGAGGCAGCCCCTGAACTGGTACCCATCATAGCTTGGCTTTCCTTAAAAAAGCAGTTGGTAGTCTCAGTGAAGATGCATAAAATGGGTGGATTTAAAGCTGCTGCCTTCTTGCCTACGGAAATAGTTCCTCCAAAGGACCTTAGGATGTATTAGAAAGGTGACCTGAGAAGCTAACCTGGCTGTTATACCTGCCATTCCTGATGTGGGAGTAAGCAGAGAGGTCTCAAGGCTGTTGACATGGTGCTGTGCAGTGCAGAGATAGCTCAGCTCCTGAAAGAAGCATAGCTATACCAGCAGAGCATTCTGCTCAGACTTACTGGGTCAACAGCCTTTCCAAAATAGCTGTGCAGCTACTTTGCCCAACACTGGGCTGTGTAAACATTCCCTATACCTGTGTAGCCCAGGTAGGGGCAGGTATTTCTGCAGTGCCCTACATTGTACTGTGGACAAATCTTTGGTTTCAGTAAGTCTTCATTTTAATATGTTGTTACTAGATAAAAAACCATGATAGTTCCATTGTAAACTGCCCAGCATTCCTGAGTTCTTGTTACAATGGATGATTTGAGTCATCTTAAACAAGGGTAGGGTTCTGTTTGGTAAATTGCCTAACTGAATTCCCTGACACCCCAGCTAGACTGCTTTTGGCACCTGAGCTAACCCTATAAGACAGGTTTGAGTATTTATTTCCGTGGTGTATTTCAGCCTGCAAGTCAGAGATACTCTATGCTTTTGACACCACTCTGATTTTATTAAGCTCCATGCCTTGAAACTGAGCAAAAGAGTATAGTAAAATATACAGAAAATACTCTAATTAACTTATGCATGTTCATGTAAAGCTTTTTCTAAGATTTTTTTGTTGAGTTCTCTTACCCTGAATGACTTCTTGCACTCTATCTTCAGTAGAATTGCTTTTCATGAACTAATACAGCATTTTGGAAGTTCTCTAATCAGCCACCTAACATTCAAGTGCAATGTACTGGCTTATGCAAGAGCCCAGCTGCTAACTGATGTGCAAATGAAAGTCTGTCTTGGAAATCTGCCTTTGTGATATGCAAGAGAAAGTACACATAATGTTTCCCTCTCTTAGGATAATCACGCCTGTACCAGGCAAATGAACAGAAGCTACTAGAGCAGTATTGCTACTACTAGAGTGGAGTAAGTTCACACAGTAATAAAGTGATATAGTCAGTTAAAGTCAACTCAACTTTAGTCACAAATCTATCACAATCTCTAAAGAAGTCACTGAGCAGGTGAATGAGAAAACTCCAGTTGATACAATATCCTTTTAGTTGTAAAAGCCAATTTAAAATATCACACATGTCAAAGGCTCCCTTAGAAGATAAATTGTCAGAGGTTAAGAGGGAAGATTCTCACTTGGGTGAGTAAGAGGTGAAGGATAGAGGAAGAGCCAAGAATCAGATTTCACAGTGAATTTTGTAGCTGTAGGAGTATGTAGCTCAGTGCATCCCGTCAGTCTGGTATGCAGCTCAGTCTGGCCACCTGGTTGTTTATTCGTCTCTCTGAGTAGGTTTCCCATGTTTGTGACAGACAAGGCCTTTCTGAGGTGTCTGTTTCCCCGACTGGGGCAATTATACTATGATTTGGAAAAGAAATACTACTCAAATTTTCCATCCTTAGATCCACAAAGGAAAACTGGCTCAAGCTGTTACTGCAATAGTAATTACATTATAATAAGTAAGAGAATTTCAGTTCATCTTTTTTTTTTTCCTTCCCCTTCTTTTCTAATGTTTCATGTTGATGAAGCACATTAGATCAGGCCAGTGTAGTAGGAAAATCGAAAACTCAGCAACAGAAAAGCAACTGAGTCAAATTTTAGCCTCACTGTAACTGTGATTTGAGAACATATGTAAGTGTGACTGTGATTTGTAGTTGTGGATTGAATCCATGTACTAGAGCACTTTTGCACAGAGCCAGGATGAAGAACTGCAAGCACAGGAGGAGAATGTATATATCTTCTTTATTTGCACTTCTACGTTAAGGGTCTCAATGAATAGTACATGGTATAATATAAAAAGAAGAAAAATTGATAGTAACTTTATTGAACAATATTTGAGATCATAGAAGGAGTTTTAAGACCAACATTCCATTAAAAACAGCTGATGCAGGGTTCTGTTACTGTTTCCAAAATCAAAATGCTTGTGATTACATACTGATGGAGTCGGAATCCCACCTCCACAAGAAGAGAAATTTTGACTAACTATATTCCTAAATTGACTGTGAGGAATCAAGAAAAGACTCTTCATTTTATTTTAATATTCAGTTGCTTTGGGGCTTCAGAAAACACGTCAAAATAGAGGAGATAATCCATGGAGACAGGAAAATTGGTAAGCAGCCAGCTCCAGTCCTAATACTAGTGGGTACACAGAAACAATGCAAGCAGTAAGTGGTGAACTAGCTTGTGCTAGTGTGTACAGCTGGACTACAGAGGCATGACATCAATGACATTACTGAAAAATCCCCAAAGCTGCCTAGCTAACCCATGTATGTTTTCTCTCCCCTGTGTTTTCCAACATCTTTTCACAGTTCATTTACTCATTAATGTAGAAATAATGGGATATAGAAGATGGTGCATGATTAAAATATTCTTGGCATTCTTACAGTCATATTCTGTATGGAGTGGCCTCCAGAGGATTCTGCTGTTTCTATGGTCTGTTTAGGAAGCAAAACATCCCAATTTAAATTGTTATTCTTTCCTGAATACTGTGGGTTATACCTGCAATTGTGTGAATTGATTTAGTTCTGATTTTTGTTAAGGGTTTACTCTCCTTGATATGACCACAGCACATGTTTGGGAGAGAAATCTAGGTAGCTGTAAGCCTGCTAGAGCTAAATCAATAGCTCTCCATATATTTTGACATCCTCTTCTGAAATGTAGCATGTGGCATCAATAGTAACACTGATGGATCACTTTCCAAAGCACTTTAACAGTTTTCATCTTCCTTTTTATAGTTTTGTGATCCCATTAAAAACTAGCCAGATTTTGCAGGTCATCATTTGATCTGTATGTCGTTCTGCTCACTCAGCCTTAATATTCAGACTTCAACTATTGGTTTTGCCTGCGTGTTCTGAAAGCAGCACTGAAACTAATCTGATCTGAAAAGACAAATTGGGTTTCTCCAGCATTTGCTTAGGTACCTTTAAGTGCATTGCCAAGCCAAATGGTTAACGTTAAGGCATCTCCTATTTTAGAAGAACATGAAAGACAATCTATGCAGTACTAATTTACACCCCAAAAAATACTGCTTTACATTTATTGAATACTTTACAGAAACCACCAAAGCCTTCAAATATGCAAAAGTTTACAAAAGGTGTTTTCAGTGATAAGAAGACTGAAAGAAACACCAGAAGTGTTGCAAGATACTTGGGTGTTCCTTCCAGTACCACAAGTACTGGCTATCCCTGTTAGCATTTGGTATTCAGGCATTAGCATCCTAAAGCTGGGATGTGTGCTCATTCCAAAAGACTATAATTCATTAGTTTGTGGCTGTTCTTGTCAGCCTCCAGCCAGCAGTTCAGTGTGGCAGCATGTCTATGGGGGAGAGGTAAGTCAGGATGGGAAAGAAGGAGTTAGAATCATAGAATGGGTTGGATTGGAAGGGACCTTCAAAGCTCATTTAATCTAACCCCTGCAATGACAGGGACACCTTCCACTAGATCGGGTTGCCCAGAACCACATCCAGCCCAGCCTTGAATGCACTACCCAAGCGCAGTGTGGGCTGGCCCTGGAGGTTGCACCCCAGAGCACCCCTCTGTTTCGTGGATGGTACTGGGTGTGCAAACCCCACACACTGCACTGTGTCCCTCCATGGCTGTGGCATGGGGCTGTATGGTGGGGTGTCACTGCAGTATATGGGGGAACTGGGCATGGAGAGGGAGTCTGTGCACAATGTGCGTGGCTTGGAGGGTCAGTGTACTGAGGTTCATGTATGATGGGGAGGGGGGGCAGTGCATGGCATAGGGGTCACAACGCAGTGGGTCAGTGCATGAAGTGGCCTGTGTGAGGCAAGGGGTCTGGTGCACAGTGGGAGAGGAACAGAGTGCAAGGGGCCCCATGCAACCCCTCCTGCAGGGGCCAGGCCAGGCTGAGCCGAGTACCGTGAGTTCCTTTTAAGCTGGGCATTGTAAACAGAGCTTGGTTCTGCATACTGATTTCAGCAGGCAGCCAATGTCAACAGGGACATTTTCAGTCTCTTTCTTTCATGTCGCATTAGTGGAAAGTGACCTGTTGTGTTTGTGGAGGCTCTGGAATCCCGCAGGAGAAGGATCGCTCAGCACCATGGCACTCTGCCAAGTACAACTTGTTCTGAAACACAGTGGTGCTGAGAAGTTGCATTATCAACTGAAACACAATGTCATCTTAGCAGGAGATAGGTTAGACTGTTGATTAGCTGAGTTGTTATGACCAGCTTACTACGCTCCAGGGTACACTGCACCTCCGAGCCCTGGCTCTTCACTTTTTTCTTCTCCTTTCTACTTATGTGTTCTCTCATACTTTCCTTGGAGGTGGCTAATAACTAGTTCAAAATTACACCTTATTTTAGCACTGTACTGTATTGAGCATCTGTTGTGTACAGTGGCCTTCCAGTTATGAGGAATATTTTCTTAAGCTACTAAATGGTTCAGCAGTCATCTGGTTTGTTCCGCTGATAACAAATGCTAAACGTGTAAAAGGTACTCATAGAATCATAGAATCACAGAATGGTTGGGAAGGGCCTTAAGATCATCCGGTTGTAACCCCCTGCCATGGGCAGGGATGCCTCACACTAGACTGTGTCACCCAAAGCTCTGTCCAGCCTGGCCTTGAACAGCACCAGGGATGGAGCATTTAAGCTTTAATTTTATTTCTGATATCCTATTTCTTTGCCCTGTTTTATGAAGGCAGAAATCTGATATCATCTCATACTCTAATAAGAATATGTTAATAAATCCATCCAATCAATCAAGAATATTAAAACAGTTTAGCCAGTGGGAAAGGGAAGTAGCTTAAATAAGTGTCTTGCAGATGGAAAAGGCATATTGTGTACTAAAAATACACATGCATTTGTATTGTTCCAAGAATTCCTAATGAAGAAGAACAAACTGTGAGCAGACTAGAGTTTACATCAGGAGATCTGAACTTGAGTACCAGTAGGAACTGAATAAATAAAGTTTTATTTACTATTATCTGTGTGTTATGGTAAAAGGGAATTTGCTATGTTAGAAACTTCAGAAGATACTAAAGAAGAAAGATGATAATAGACGTTTTTGAGAACTACACAGCAGAGCAACTGCAGCTGTCAAAGGCTGCAGGATTACAAAATGCATTGTTTAAACTCAAGTTCATCAAGTGCAATAAGGAAGCAAACATGTTTCAGTTCATTATGTTATCGTTTATTATTTTTGATCTATTGTGCAGTTTTTAACAGGCAACATAAAGCCTGCAGAATCTGCGGCACTAAACACTCTTTCATAAGGCACATTGTAAACAGGTTGAACTTTGATTTTTTCAGACCTACCTGTGGCTAGATATTACTTGTTAATATCTGAAACAAAGACATTGTATTCATCTGAGGTTGTAAGGGTGTATTTATTTTGTAGCTTTAAAATGTTGGCCTAATGCGTTCTGCTGAAAATCAAAAGCAGCAAATTCATCTTTTGCAAGTGGCTTGTTCCACATTTACCAGACATCTTATAACAGCAGTGCTGTAATTTTGTATGTGGAAACACAATGGAAAATACAATTTTAATATCCATTTCAGTTTAAAACTGTAAAGAATACATTATGAAATGCAGCGTGAACTAAATGAGAATATATTCATATGTCAGAATTAATTTTTATTTTAAAAATAGTGATTAAAATCAAATAATATAGTACAAAACAATCTAGCAATCAGGAATCCATTGTGCTTGTAAAAATGTGAGCTGGCTGACAAAGCTTCAGCAAGGAATGGAATGTACAGAAACTCTGAATTCTTGAGTTTCATTTAGTTTCATTTGGCAGTGGCATGGATTTAGTTCATTAATTGTAGTCTTCTTAAATCATCGGATTTAAGAGTTTCCGTCTTCCATAATGTGTAATACACCCATTTGGGGGTGTTGGGGGGATGTCTGTATAGTGCCAGCACACGTCCCCAGGATCCTGTGCAGAGGGCCACACCAGCCCAGGGGATTCTGGAGGATGAAGTCTGAGCTAAAGGAGCACTTCATCAGCCACACCAGCACAGAACTTTCCTTGAAGTCACAGCGATCTTTATGAGGTTTCTTGCCCTACTTTTGCAGACTCCAGAGACCTGGAGAAGCATCATCCAAACTTGCCTGGGTCTGGATGAACTCAACTGTTTCATTTCTTAAGGACTCAGAGGAACAGGTTATTTCTGAGTTATGGGAAGTTTAGGTATAAATTCATCCCTATAACATCGAATTATATAATGTGTGGATAAAAAAGTGCCTTTGATAATGTCCTTAAAACCAAATTCCCACACAATCTTAGTCTTAAATTTCGTTTGCCCTGGGGGACTCATAAAGACACACTGTTGGTAAAGTACGAGAAGTCTCCAGAAACACTGAGGTGTACAGAGACCTCCCGTATGTGCCTGCAGACTTTCATGGTGATGAGCAGTGATATCTCTGCTGCCTGTATCACACATTCCACAGAGCAGCCTGCCTTATACCACCCTCCTGCCAAACCCCCTTGCATTGCACTGTGTATAGTCTGGCACTTACTGAGGTGACATTTGGAAACAATGTTGATAGAATGAAAGAGTCTAGCCAAAGCCCATTGAAATCATTATATTTTGGGTTCAGCTTGAAACCATTTTGTGGTTTAGTTTCCAACCTGTAAAATGGAAAAAAATAGCACCTTTCTTCCAGGTCTCCTGTCCTTTTTAGAGTGGATGGTTTCTTGGGAAGGTATAGTCATCAAATATTATCTCATATATTAACTGCTTAGTACCTATGGAGATTTGAATTCCAATCTCAATTCAGTCTAGACTCTGTGCTAATAAAAGCTGATTTTACTAGAAGTAAGCTGAAATGTATTTACAAGCTTTGTGTCTCTTAAGTCAAATACCAAGTTTAGCTCATGCCTTGAGAGTGGTCATAACTGTACTGTGTGATCACTGTACCCACTGTGGTGTGTTTATCAGCAATGTTCTTTGCAGTTATGTGTTCCTGCTTCGTTTTTTTAACTGTCTCTTTGATCTTTCTCCAAGCTTGCAGTTCTGTGACCATTTCTGGGTTTATACCCAGAGCAAAAGCTAAACAGGAGGAATATGATTGAGATGTTAGTATAAACCTATTAGATACTGTGTCATTAAAATCAAAATGCACTTGCCATGAATCAGAACAATTGTGCTATTAAAATGGATAAGAGTACAATAGAATGCACAGATTTACTTAGCATTTTTAAAAGCAAAAAGAAATCAAACTCTCTGTAGAAATAATGCCATGGGAACTAAAAAAGAGGCATTTTGTCTCAATCACAGATGTTACTTTACAAATGCTTTAAATCTACTTGGTACAAAACTTTGATAATGATTGAATGCTAAAAGCCTGGTTTAAATAACAATAGGGTCATCTTGCAAGTTGGTACTCTCCCACCTCATAGGTGAACAAGGCAGAAACTGAAGTGCAAAAGCACAGCTCATGTTTGCATAAAAAGTAAATTTCCAAAATGGATTAAATCTATGATACCCCATTAGCATCATGTTCCTCCAGCTTCCTGCCATGGATACTGTGATCTGTCATGGCATTAACTCTAGTTTCATTGAGAATCATCTCTCTTGAGACCTTGACCTATTAACTGTACTATGCTGGCTACATGCTAATACTTATTAACTGAACCCAAATCTTTCCACCTTGTAATATAATGATGTTTAATTCGTGATGGCCACATCAGTACAGCAGAAGTAGCAGCCTTCTTATAGATGTACAGCTTCACAGCCTGTGTTGTAAATTAGTAGTTCAGCTCAATTTCTGAATAATGGACGCTACAAAATTCAGCCTCTGCCTATAGCTGCTCCTCACTGCAAATGCTGGCATGTAAACTTAGACATTTCTCTCGCCATTTTTTCCTAAAAAGCCATTGTCAACAAATCACTTTACCTCTCTGTCAAATGAAGGACTATAATATTTCTCTTTTTTCAGCTTAAGCATAATTTGGGAAGCTTTAACTAACACTCCACGTTGTTTTTTGTGTGACAAGCTTTTATTGGAGGTGAAAGACCAAAGAAAGAGCTAGAGATGAAACTCTGAATGATTAAAAAAGCATCTTCATGTGGAAACGACTGTAAATAAAGTGAGGGCATAGATAAACTTACTCTCATTCCAGACTTCAGCTGCAAGGGGCCTCAAGCATACCACATGCTTTTTCATTTTTAGAGGCCCTCTACGTAATACAAATTAAAACCAGGGCATGCCTTTCCTTAGAACCTCTGCCAGGCATTTTATTTTCAAGGCTGTCAGCTTCAAAACCATGCTTTCCTCTTACTGATGTTTTGATGGAAGTGGAAGAAAAGAGTGTGCAAGTGAACGCTGATTACTTGAATGAAAAGTGTTAGTCATTTGGACCGTTTCCTTTCTGTCCTGCAGGTTCCTGGCTGACCCTTTCACTTGGAAGTGGAGGTGGGGAACAGTATCAGTCTAGACAGAAGAGGCCAACAACTAGTTGTCCACTCAGGTTTCAGATTATAAATGAATAGGGTTCAATTTCTCACAGATGTTTGGCAGCCACTGTGCTTTCACTCTAATCGCAAGCAGGATTTCTTCTGCCTGAAAAATGCAGTGACCAATAGACGTACACAGACTCACAGAATAATGATTCCATCTGCTGTGGTTTAGATTTATCAACTAGAAAACAGTAAGTTTTTAGAAGTGAGGTCACTAGGATTATGGTCTTACTAAATATTATAAATCATTCAGACCTAGCACATCTTATAAAGTTTGTGGGGTTGAACGTTTGTTGCGTGTAGAATGACATTTGAGAGCAGATTCAGTCCAGGGATTAATTTATTTGTTTAAAGCTAAAGTCGGACTGTATCTGCAAAGGCTCTTTAAGGATTAAGAAAAGCATGGGGTTAAAAACTATATGTATGCCCAGCCTACGAATAAAGGAATGTTTTAGTTTTCCCTATGCTGCCTAATTTTAAAAAGGTAGTCTAAAAATTTAAGTACATTAAGTACAACAGTCTTCATTTCTTTTTGAACTCTCAGAGCCTCAGAGTTGTCAACAAAAAGTAATGCAGGAATGGCGCCAGCAAAAGCAGTCAGTGGTAAACAGGATAGTGTATAAAGAAAATACTACAGATGAAGCCTAGGATAAAGAAAATTTACTCTATTTGTAACTGCAGGCTGATACCATTCTACTGCTGAGCATTCTGATAGCTCATTACAGTTGTTTATTGAGCTTATACTTCAAAATACACAATGAGTACATTATAAGACGCATATTACTTCCTGGAAAGATATCCCAAATGTGAAACAACCTAACCATCAAAACCCCATTGTGGCCCTGAACAGAGATTCCCTTCTAAGAGATGGATTGGGCAATACAAACAGAAATGTTGCACTTTGAAAAGGAAACAGCAAAAGCAGGCTGAATAGCGGGAAGAACCTTGTGACAGAGAGACCTGTTAGATTGTGAAATAGTCTCACAGAGTGAGGGCTGGGAACAAAATCACTTGAACATTCACAAACTGATGAAGAAAGTCTGCTGAAAATACAGGGAAGGGGACAGTTGTGCCTGATTGTGAATGACTGCTTCTGTCTTAAATTAGCAGGGACTGTCACTTCTTACTTCACACAGGAGATATCACAGTTTATGTTTAGCTGAAGTTTTAGACACTATCACAATTCAAATAACATTTAAATAATACTGTCTCACTAACATTTGGAAATGAAAACTAGCATAAGATACTAAAAAACTCTAAAAAGCCAGGATGCATCAGGATAAGAGCAGGTCAGTATAAAACCAGATCTTAGCTGAACTTCTCTGTATCCAGCATTGTTTGAAAATGTTTGCATTGTGACAGAAAAGGGGTGAGATAGATATAAAGAAGGGAAGGGGGTTTGTTACTTTGAATGGCTTTTATAAAGACAGAAATCCCTGAGTAGTATGTGGGGGAGTGGATGCAAAGGGCTAATGGGAATTGGAAGAATATGTTAAAAACTCCCAGCACTTATAATCTCAGTTTTTCATACTTACATACTATAGTTACTTGTGATTTGTCACGAAGGAACAAAAACCTGTCTGCTGACCTGAGGTTCTGGGAACCCCACTCAAATTACACAGGAATTTTTCAGACAACAGACTGAGAATTGTTGTGCTGAAAATCGGTACATTATTGGGAATAGTTTTCAGTTATTTAAGTCAAGGAAACTCACAGCCTCCACAGGTTTGCAAGCTGCGTACAGACAGGAATCGTGAAATAAGCCATTTCTGATGTTTATGGTTGCTCCATTTTCCACCTTTTACATTATGCTTTTGGGACTTGGAATGCCGCGCATTCCTAGCCAGCATGTGGCTGGATCTACACTGGGAGGTGTGCAGGTCTTCTATATCTTTTCAGCTCTAGGCAGAGCTTGCAGAAATGAGGAGACTGGTCCCAGTGTACAAAGTGAAGTTTTGGAAAAGAACTAAATTATCAAGAAGTTTCTAGTGAAGAGAGGCAAATGATACAGGGGAGCCAGGAGTCCATTCACCATTTCAGATGTTGAGATAAGCCATGGCATAAATTAGTTTAAAAAATAACAGGAAGAATGAGGATGTGTTATGAGGAAACAAACCCCCAGGTTCAGAGACTCAGGAATCAGTGAACTTGCTTTTGAGCCAAATTTCTTCAGTTTCATAACTTTTATCAGGGGTCCGATCCCATTCCAGTGTTAAATGCTGGTTAACTTCATCTAAGCAGAGGCAATCTAATGGTTTTGATTTAATGATTGATTAAATGAATACGGCAGAATTAAGGAGGGGGGTATAAAGTGAACTTTCTAAATCCTTATTTCTGTCAATTTGCATTTACCCAGCTGTACTTTGCATTATCCTGCTGCCACTGAATGCACACAGCTGGGGCTCCAGTGAGGACTGCCTCTGGTGCCTAACAGCAGTGTCTTTCCAAAACCACAGGTGTTTACTGCTAGATGAGCAGATACTGCGTGGAACTGGAGGGGCAGAGAATGCTGCATCATCTTCCTGGGAAGTGCTGACTGCTGGGGTTGTGCGTGCTTGTAGAATTCCTGTCCAAATAACATCCTGTCAAGTGACAGCTCTGTAAAACAGAGCAGCAAAACAGACAGAAAAAAGTGTCTCCTGATGCTGTAAAATCAGAAGTCACTCTCAGACGTACAGTGATGTTCATTCATCTTCTATAATAGATGTATTTCCTTTGTTACATTTAAGGTGCCAAGTGGCACCTTAAAAGTGAGGGCAAAGAACTTCATAGGTAAAATTTTACTGTAAAGTGCAAAGAAGAAACACACAACTTTAAGAATAAAGTTTGATTCTCTTTAAAGGATGTATGTCCAATTCTAATTGCAAGCTACCTATAAATATTGCAAGCTACCTATAAATACAATAATATCATCATAATCGATATAGACAGAAATTGATACTTCCATAACCTTCAAAAATTTCCAAAGAAGGGCTCTGATTCTCTAGAAAATGATCTCCTTTTTAGACAAGTTCGCATGGAGCATTTTTCTGCAGAACCTGTGGGTTTTTAGTGTGTGCTACATTTTTTAAACATACATTCTGCCCTGAAGTCCAGCTTCTGCTGCTGTCCACAAGAGAAGCATATACTTTATATACTATGTTCTTTTGGTATTATTCCCTAATGGCCCAATTTGGGGAAAAGTTTTCCCCAAATTGTTACAAATCTGTTACAAATTGTTGCAAATTGTAACAAATCTGATACAAGTTGTTACAAAACTGTGACAAATCTGTAACATTAGGAAGTTACAGATCTCTGTAGTAAAAATTCCATTATATTATTATCATTGCTCCTTACTAAACTTTCTCTGAAAAACTGAGGCAGAGTTCAACAGCGCTTTCTTAAGGCCACTGATTGATCCAGGCCGGATTGGAAATACAGCATTCCTGGCTTTTGCTACTGTACGCAGACCACTAGACCACATATTTTTATGTCAAGGAAAATTAAACCCAGTTACTTTGCAAGATTTCTTGATATGTTGCTTCTCTTACCCTGTTTGCATTGCTTTTGCTGATGTAAAGATGCAAGAATCAAACCCAGCTTTTAATGTATCTGAAAACTAAAATCTTTTAATAAAGAATACTTTTAATACCCCCAATATTCAGATTACTGCCAGATCAATCAGCATTTCAGCAGGGATGACACTGTTTTCTGGCAGTAAGTAACCCACACTATGACTTCACCTCTTAAATTTCCTTAAGAGATTGGTTTTCACTAGAAGTGCAGTTTTTCCAGGCCATATTCAACTTAACTGTATCATGATTTAGGAATTTAACTTGTTCCGTACTCTCAGCAGCTCAATGAATGGCACTGTTTTTTTGAAGCTTGAGAGCACTGTTACTTCTTTCCTTAGGCTTTTATAGAATTTAAGAAATTAAAAGAACAAATTATTGACTTCTGTATAAGTGCTTATATGTATGCATGAGTACATACATACGTATGTGTAGAAATATTTATATATGCGTGTATTTTTGTCTTTGAAAGTAACCTGGTTCATTGTGTGTATTGTATTTGCATTATCATGCAGATACTGACCCCTAAGAAAAAGCCACTGCATGAGAATAATTTCTTGTGTAACATGACACAGGCATAAGCAGCCTATTCCAGCCTTCCCAGAAGACTTTTCTGGGCAGGAAACATGTCACAGGTTTTCTAAGACAATCATAGATATGCCCAGAACTCTGCACTATCTCATTGAAGCAGGGATGGTGAATAACCACAAAGTATATAATGGTAGTTGTAGTACAGCTGCAGAAGGAAGAAGCATCTGAAGTGCACTGCATATGCTGTGCTTTGATCCAAAGGTAGCTAAGAGGGAATTCAGAGAATGGGTGGAGGTGGACAAGGAGGAAAGTGAAGTATCTGGGGAGAGGCAAAGAGGAGCAGAGGGTTGGAAAATGGTAAGAGCAAGGAGGCTGGAGGCTGGGGCACAAGAATTTGAGGGAACTTAGGGGAGAAGGCGGGGTAGGAGGGGCTGGGCAGGGGCCTTGAGGTTATTTCCTCCTGTAGCTACCAAGTTGGGCACATGCCTCAGGGTGGGCAGCCAGCACCTGCTAATGGTTTCACTGATGCTGCTGCAACTGAAGCTGTGAGAGCCAAAGGGGAAAGGCAGTGAAAGAGCCCTCTGGTATCACCCTCGTGTTCCAGGCTGACAAACTGTGATGCCGTGATGGACTGTGTCATGCCCGTGTAACAAAAGATGCATCCATTTCTGGAGAGTAAACATAAAATTCAGATTCCATTAAGTGCTGCAGAAGGTGGTTTTGGCAAAGAAATGAGAATACTACATCAAACTGAGGCTAATTGTGTTAGAAGGCTGTCTTACAAATTAAATATTGCTCAAACGGACACAAAAAAACCTATAGGAGCTTTATTTCTATAAATTTATGTCTTTTTTATTTAAAGACCTATATAGCAGTTCAGGACCAATTCTTTCTTTTAGGCCCACAAGGAGGTAATATTGTTTATCTTGTAAAAACAGAAAAGCAGCTGCTGCCTTTGTGCTTGTGCTCAGGAAATAGATAACTCTAATGATTGGTACCTGCTAACATTTATAGACAAGAGTTGTATCAAGCTCCCTGTAGCTACTGCGCTCACTCACGTGTTGGGATGCAGTCCAATTGTGGATGCAAGAGCATGTATGATAAATACTGAAGATGCTGTTAAATCCAAAACTATTCTTCCTGCCATGGGGATGAAGTAGGAAGGAAAAGAGCTTTCCCAATTTGTCACAGAGTGCAGAATCACTTCTGGCTGCAGCCCTCAAAGTTCTCCTTCATAGGAGTACAGTGCAGGATTAAATGAGGTCATGCTTTCATCTTCCTCACACCTACCTCATTCTGATGTGCAAAGAACTGATGAGAATAGAGCTCTCTCTCAGAAGTGTGTAATGGGGAAGATGAGGGAAGAGTGGAGTAGTAAGGAAGAGGCAGGAGGAGAGTTGAGGACCCTGCCTCATGGAGGGAGTCACAGTAGTTCAGCAGTCCTCTGAGGAGAGATTTGCTTCATGGTACTCTTGCAGTTGTCCTTATAGCAGCAGATGATGGGAGGTACAATGGCTAAGAATTTGAGTAGCTGAAATGAAAACCTGTCTCTGGGTTTAATTTTCTGTTGCTTACATTAAGCTTTTAGCTACGTTTTATGAATGAAGCAGTTGCCTCCCACTTGTTGCTTCTACACAGGACATGAAAGCAAATGCATTTCTTTTCAAGATGGGATGGCAGAAGTCCAAACATAGCTAACAGCGGAAGGAAGCAATCTTATCAGCCTTTCTGGCCCATTGATAAAACCATACAAGGAAATCATTCAGCTTTAAATGAGGAAAAGGAAGTCTTAGATAAAGTTTAGAAGTTGCCTTGGGAGATTTCATATCACGTCAATGAAAAAGTCACATACAATTAAGCAAGCATTCCAGTCTGGATCAAGTGCTTTGTTTGTGGTATCAAAGTAGAACTATTTACAGTTTTTGACAAGCTTCTCTACAATCAATCAGTTGACGTTTTCCTGGCCTGTCTACTTGGTCATACACCTTTTATCTAAGCTCTCCTCTATGGAAAAAAACACCAGCAGCCATCCTGAAGCATTGTTTTTTCCTCCATTCATGGCATGGAATCTTATTGTTAGTCACCATTAACATAGAGTTAATGGTGTTAATGAATACCTGTATCTTCCTGCTAAATCAGTTATAATTAAATGTGTCAGTATTTAGACTTCACAATGGTGGCGTAAGGGTAAAATTAACCTAAAATGAAAGGAAATGCTCCACAGAGGCAGGACTTTTCAACGTATGGGTTGTATTTTTTTAATGAAATTCTCATTTTTGAACTTGCATAAGAAACTCGGAAGTTTGAGCAAGTCCTTTTGGATGCAGGATGTTACTTTCTGACAGACAAAGAAGCAAATGGAAAATGCAGATAAAGGTGGATCATATACTTTAAGTGTGAGTCTGTGCATGCTTAAAACATACAGAAAGCAGTGTCAGCACGATACTCAGTGTATCTTTAGAGTAAAACACTTGTTTATTGGCTATCTGTGAAAGCCAGAGGCATATACTTGCCAAGCTCTTTCACTTGTAAACTTGGTCATGTATCAAACATTGCTTTGTTATTCCAGAAGATGTGGCATTTAAAATTCTATTTATTTGCCTCATGTATCTAGCAGTAAGAATATGGGATAGAGAACTATATGAGATTCCTTTCCTCCTGGAATTAGTATTGTGGTGGGCACCTGAAAAAATGTGCTGCTTTCCTACTGATGGTGCTTCTGTTCTAATCAGGCTCAAATAGAATTCCGGCTGTTCACCTACTTTATTGTTTACTTATTTTAAAGCTTCTTGTTTTGTTATCATGCACTATGTGGTTGTCAAGCCTGATTTATCAGAGCCCTGTTCACTGTGACCTTTAAAGTACGGCATGTTACTGTAGCAAAGTCAGTTTTCCCATAGCAGAGAAATGAATCAGTTGACACAGCCATGCCCTTTTACAACCTGGTGAATTTATGGGGTCAGAGGCTCTCTTTGTGCAGTTCTGTGTACAGTCAGGCTGTAGGTCAGTGGTACATGAGCTACTGTAAGTCAGATCTCAAAATCTCTCCCTTCTGTTCTGCTTTTACCCGTTACAACATGAAGGACACTTGAAATACAGCAGAGATAGAAGTTTATTGTTGAGCATCCACCAAAACAAACAGAAAACCCTAAGTTCTTACAGAGTCAGCCAAACAGTTGTTTTCCATCTGTCAAAATACGATAGTTGTCATCTTTCAGGCAGAAGAGGTAGAAATAAAAATACTCACTCATCCCATGCAGTCTCAAGTGTAGTCAAAATAAGCTTTTCTGGAATGACAAATGCCACAGACCTTGGTCCAGTCAAGTGGTTTCTTCTGCTCTAACAAGCTGCTACAGAATATTTATAACTCTTATTTTTGTAAGTTCTCAGACTACCTCCCACCTCTGCTTGTCTGTCCCTTAGGGCACAACTCTAAAACAGAAAGGGGACACATCTGGGCAGTCTGCAAACAAGCTCAAATACGTAATAGAGGTAGTATAGAAAAGATCTTTGAATAGCTCATAGGTGTAACACAGTCATACACGTACATATATATATATGTATGTCCTGGTTATTCAGCTTAAATGCTGAATAATCAAGCAG
Organism: Loriculus beryllinus; assembly: GCA_039877255.1. NCBI lineage: Eukaryota > Metazoa > Chordata > Aves > Psittaciformes > Psittacidae > Loriculus > Loriculus beryllinus. The sequence goes on along the minus strand of JBCJKH010046631.1, from coordinate 54,936 downwards.
TAACCAGGCTGTGTCTTTGAAAAGAGGGGATTTTTCAAAATACTCTTTTTTAAACCAAAACCCAACACAGATTACACACTGAATTTCTGATGACATGATTTACCCTAGACTGAAGGAAAAGGGATGAACTAAAAAACATGGAATTCCTTGTCATGCATTCCAGATATGTTTCCATGTTTTCATAGCAGAGAGTGATAAACAAATGGTGGAGAGAGCAAGACCTGTATGTTAGTGCAGTTGCCTGAAACCCTTAGAAATCAGTGGGTTGGAAGCTATTAAAATACAGCTCCTGTGTGTATTTTCTTTAGGTCCTAGATCATTTCTTCAAAGTGGCTTGTTTCTCTTGTAACTAATACTGATGTGTATCAGGAGTAATGTTATTGACAGTTACCCAGGGAGAGGTTTGATGAGACCTGTTCTGTGCCTACTGAAAGCAACGTAACACTTCTTGATCTCCTGGAAATACCTGGCCTCCGAAATGCTTATCTGAAAGTATAGCAACCCCTCACTGGAGTTCCTCTGTGCACAGCCTATTCCAGCTGTGATGTTTCTTCAGGCTCAATAGAAAAAGATAACTCAGGTGGAGCACAGGTTTGAGCCTTCAATTAGGTCAATCTACAATTAAATCGGACAGGAGGAAATAGGTTAATTGCTTTAGACCCAATTTAACGAGACTTGGCCCTTGTATAGAAACACTTAGAGAAAAAAAATAACAGTTTTGTATCTAGGTGAAGGAAGAGGGAAAATTTGCTTTATTTTTAATATCACAATAAGAAAATGTTTATTTTTATACCAAGAAATACTCAAATATTACGGTATTAAAGAGTCAATATAAAAGCTAGGTCAAACCTGACAAGGTATAATCTTTTACAGCTAACAGCAGACTCTTTCTGCGCCATTCTCAGGAGCAGCACAGGCATCCTGTGGAAGAGACCACACTCTTTTGCTCTCTTTCAAAGACTGCAATTTTGAAAGAATTGCATTTCTTTCACATTTGAGTTGAGCTTAGCCATGAGTAGAACCAGGGACTGACTTGCTTTCTGCTGCTCTGCACTGTTTGTCTGATTGGAGAATGAGAAGAAGGAATATGGCAGATAGTTCTTGCTTTCCCATTCGCCTGGCAAAGCCACACTCTACTAGTAGTTTACTCCAAAATAGTTCATGCTTTGTTCAGTGTGATTTTTGGATACAATCAAGCGTGTCCAGTAACACACACACACCACACCACCATCCCCAATTTGTTATATAGGCAATTTTATCTTTCATATAAATCCTGAAGTGCTCTTGGACTTCATCTTACCATCAACTCTGTCAGTTGTTTAGAAAGCCTGCTTTAGAGCCATTGCTTTGGTTTGAGAGGAACCTATTCAGTCTTTATATGTTGCTAACTGAAGAAAGAAAGGAACAGGAAAAATGCAAATATTGGATGTATCTTCTTGTGAACTTGCACATAAGTTTTATAAGAGGTGTTTTCCACTTTATTGCTTCCCCACAATCATTAATGGAATTGCTCTGCTCAAAACATTGAAGGAATATACGTTGTAAAGTATTTGCAGCTTCAAGAGCTAAAGGGAGTGTTGTGTTCTTCTGGCTGATTATGTATCTGTTACACAGGAGAATGTGGCTCTCTTCTCTGAGAAAGCCAAAGCTTTGTTTCCCATCCAAGGATATATCTAGGTTCCAGAAAATATTTGTAATAACATATGTGATTAGACCATATAAAAAAGGAAGAAGAATGAGGAAAGTTTGATGGGGGGAAAGAAAAGGGCGGTTTGGTTCCTCTGGCATGGAATTACATGTCTGGACTTTATCTAGCAAGCAGGTTTGACATTTATACAGTGTTTATCTCAATGTGGCATCAGAGTTCTGGATTTCTGTCTGTGTGACTAGAGGAAAGTCACTTCACCCCCTCTATGCCTCCATTTCCTCCAGAACCTCTTATTTGTCTTCATTTAGAATTTCAGTTCTGTGGGGTGAGAAACTATTTGTCCAACCACTAAGGCATAAATCTCAGCTGCAGCCTCTGCCTATTGCTGAAATACAAACATTTCTATTTTGTTGTGACTTTAAAAAAACTATTTGATCTTTTTGCCTTTAAACTTTTAATGAGATGGGAACTCACAAGTGGGTTGTGAGGATTTACTGCTTAATGCTAATGAAATATATTTACTTCCTCTGAAGGCTTTTAAGGACAGCAAAATATTGTTGAGGAAATGACAAATGCATTCCATTTGTTTTGCATTCATTCACATACGCTATATGATTGACTTCAAAACTGTACTTTGATCCATCATGTAGAACGGTCCATCTCCTGACAGTTTGTGAAGTGGTGTAGCTGGCTTTTTGTAGTTCTGTGGAAGGAGGAGGGAACTGCGCCTAAGTTTGCTTCAGGAATACCAGGAATTTTAATGATTTCCTGTGTCAAGTCTGAGGGTCCTCCTTTACCACGTGTAAACAATAGTAGAGTAACTTACACTAGTGAACTGTCCAAGAACTAAAACCAAACTAGGATGTAACTTGTTTCAAAGTACACTGGACAAACACATTGGAAGCCTGTTTTTAATGTCAGTGCTTCCTATCAAAATCAGACTCATTTTACCAATACAGGGTATTGAGAGCTGGGCTAGCAGCCTGGTGGTAACACCGCCACTGATTCACAAGGAAGCCTTCAGACCACTCTTCTCTCAAGTAACCAAGAATTATGGAACCTTTTTGTATGTATAAGGAACATGGAGAATTTCCGCTCAGGAAGTTCTACGGAGAGGTTAATAATAGAGTCAGAGAAGCCCAGTTTCCCAAGGAATCCATGAAATCAAAAGTGAGAGAACAGGAGAACCTGTAGGCCTTTAACACAGGTGGAGGATAAAAATCCTTTTTCCCAAACCATTTTTCCTAGGGAATGGTAATAAGTTCATACTGTGGATAGAAAGGTTCCTCAGAGGTGCAGATGCTGGTTAGGTGACTTTTGGCTGGGAGTGGGAGCAGGAGTAAGAAAACGGCTAATTTTTACTTTTAGAAAGTCTAATTTTTGCACTTTTGTAAGATTTAAGATCTGGCTGGAGAGGTAATTATTTTTCTTACTGAAATCATTGAGCAGTTCATATGGCTCTGTTGACTTCAGATGTATATATATGAGAACGAATAGCTTTTTCAGTGATAGAATGTTCCATAAAGGCTTTGCAAGACAGAAGTATTTTGTATTTGTTTCCAATTTGCGTGGCAACAGGAAACTATCATGATATATTTCCATTTGCATGTGTATGCATATATGAGCACATAGGGAATTTAGAAATCCAGTAACCCTGGAGGGATGCTGAATATGTTCAGACTGAAGAAGAGGGAGAGACAGGCTGCCTGATGACTGAAGAAAACAGTTCATTTAATTCTGTGCAGGCAGGCAGGCAGGAAAGGGAGTGCAACATAAGCAAGACATTTCATTTGTGGTTGAATCCACAGATGAGCTATTGTAGAAAGTATTCTCCAAAACATGCTTACATGAGAGATGGGGCACGTGGTACTGATTAGATTTAGTACCAGCAGGGCAATTTTATTACACAGAAACATTACAGTTTGAAAGCTGCAAACATGTTTCAGTGTCAGAAGGCTGTCCCTTCACAGCTACACTGCCTTAATGGGAATTAGTGGAGCTCTGCACCTTCTCAGAAAGTGCTCAGCACCTTCTAGCTTTGGCCAATGTTATAGTTGGAAAGACTCAAAGCTAGAGACAGTGTTTTCTTTTAATAGTCAAACATGCTGGAAAACAAAGGGGAAAGCGTGCCTTACATTCCACTGAAGTCAGTGGTTTCTGTCTCTTTTTGCACTTCAGATCACTTCCAGTCCCCTCTGGCAGGAAAGAAGAGCCCGTTTGAGTCTGCATTGTCTGCACCCATAAATGGGTGCTGATCTCACACCTATGAGGCTGGGAATGCTGCACCCTTCTCACACCATGCTGCTTCTGCTGTGTCCAGTCACTAAATACCTCCTTCCTATTAGTTGATAGATTATAAATAACAAATGTTCAGTCTTTTGTTTTAATTTGCTCTTCTCCTGGCATGGCACTGGTTTAATTAACACTCTTTTCATCTAGACGATACCTGAAAGTTTAGTCAGTGCAATGTTTAGTTGGATTTAGTCAGATACATCAGATCCATAAAAACACGAGAAGGAAGAATTTTGTGCATTCATTTACCTGAAAATGTCTGTAATTAAATATGAGCTTGGGAAACACAATGCCCAGATGTTGTGCAGAGTTATTACTCTCAGAACATCTTCTGAGCTTGATGCACCAACCATTCTGAAAAATGTTGAGCACTCTTCTGTGGAATGATTTTTCCACTAAGAACAGGTTTACACAGCAAACAAAAGGATTTTAGAATCAGTTTAGCTAGATTAAGAGGTTAAGAAAATATATTAGTGTATGTTGGATTTAACACTTAGAACATTTCAGCCTTTGTTTGTCTGATTTCTGCTTTTCACCTCCTCTCTTTATTCAGTGGAAAGTTGATTTCCAGGTTTAGACTTTGTTTCAATCCCTCTTTTCCCAAACCAGGGAGAATAGGAACAATAATAAAAATACAACAATAAAAAACACAGAAGACTCCACTAAGCATATAATTATTCCTCCAATGTCATTAATTCCTGATTGGATTCGTGGTGATGAATACAAGAATCCCTAACTAATTTTAGTTTCTGATACAATTCCCTTCCGATTTCCCTTTGTCCTTAAACACTTGCTCATGAGAGCGTTCTGTGAGATGGACAATATCAAATCAGCATTTCATTTATCACATTTTAGTTGTTTTCTAATTGTTTGGCTTTACATATGAATTTGATTTGTTCCACTAGCAGAAGTCAGGGTAACATGAATACATACGATTTAGCAAATATGCAAGATTGTGTTATAAAAACAACTACTGTTCTTGCTTGAGGGAAGTGCCAGGGGCCCTCCCAACATGAACTGTTAATGACTTTCCTCTTCAGCTACCATAAGGAACCCATTAAGTGCCAGATTATTGCCCTAAACAATGACGAGCACTGGTTCCTCTTTGGCCTATGTGTTTATTTAGTAAGAATTACCACTTCCTTCATTGATACCTACATTCAAAGGAAAAGGAAGTCCAACATTGAGGCTATTTTCGGGTCAGCTGTTGTCAAGGAAAACCTCAAAAATATTCTTTAATAATGAAAACAGGATTTAGTTTTCAGGCCCCTGAATCTAAAAAGCAGCAATATGAAACTTTTCCAAAAGCCCTCACATTTTATTTTACCCTTAGGCTGAGGACATAGGGAACAGCAGCCTGGTGAGTGTGTTGCTTCTTCAAGTTCATCAGCTTATAACTCTTCCTCCACCTGAATGAAAGCACTGCTTGAATAGCATTAGAGTATGCAAAATTAGAGTATGTGTTTGGGAAGGAGAAGTTTGAAAAGGCATTGCTTGGGAAATGTAGTTGGCATTGCAGGAAGCATCTCAGAAGATAAAATATGGTAGATATTTTGACAGATAGTTCAGGCTTTGGCAAAGCACAGAAACTCAGAAGTCTAAGAAGGTAAACACAAAGAAAAACAAAGTAGAAAAGAAAAAAGCAAAATAACAGAAGAACTTTTAAAATAGTTTCATTAAAATATGCGCTGGTAAAGTGTTCACCTGCAATGTCTAAAGAAGAGCACGTCTGCAGTGTACAAGATGGTACACTTGAGGGTTTGCAGGTGCAAGCCTATGTAAACTGATGGGTTTATCCCATGTAGTGCTGACGCCCTCGTGTTCCACATTGAAAGTTCTCCGTATTTTACAAAATCAACCCTCTGAAAAGTCCGAGAGAAATAATTCATGCTGGGAAAAACAGACACTCATAAAAAAGAAACAGTTTTGACAGTAAAAAGGTAGTGAGACACAGTCCTGTGATAAAAAGTGATGTGATGCTGCCTCCTGAGCACAGCTAGGGACAGCTGGAAGATGATGGGAGGGCTTTGTCAAGGGTGACTGTAGACAAAGGCCCGTAAGACAAAATACCTGTGATGTGAAAAGCTGAGCAAAGACTCATACATAGCACAATGCAACAGGTGAATAAAGTACATAGTGGATGAGTGTTGTTTTGTAACAGCTGAGCCAATGCTGGGGCTCAGATAACAGACAGCGGAGATCATAGGATGGCTTTAGACCTAACAGGCTCCTGCAGAAATCAGTGGCAACATCATTAATAGCATGATGTCACACAGCCCTGCTTAAGGCACTCAGCATTTGGTGATGCTTCTGGGGTTTGTGAGGACTGATCCATGACTGTTTTCAGTCTCAAACAGTGCTGGCCGACAGCAACTGCTGAGTGGTCATTACTGGTTTTAGCAGAACTTCTCTATATTACACGGATGAACACATGTTCAATTACCATGCAGAAGAGTTTATTAAAGGGCAAAATAACAACCATGTGATTGTCAACGTCACCATTTCAGACTTGCTGTGGCTCTGGCCACACCTCTGTTTTCCCTGGTCACAGCAATTTTCCGGGTGTTGTTCTTGGGCAGAACAAAGACTGAATGCTTTGCTCGCACAATAACAGAGTGCTCGGGACACTGTTACTACTTTGGTTTGTATTGCACTACTTTTACAAGTACATTCAGTAACTTCTGATGTATTTACTCACAGACTGCGCAGCACAATCAGGGCCTGATTATCATGAGCCTTCATTGCTAGTAGGTAATAGCATATGGTAGATTCATCTGACATGTTGTTATATTTTCCTATACTAACCATTTGGGGGAGGAAAAGTAAGTAACTTTGACACATACACAAAGAATGTTGGTCTGCAACCCAGGTCAATGTAAGCCTACAAAATTCCTCTTGCTTTTATTGCTGGCATTGTCATTAACAGTGTTCTGTGCCTGTTATCGGGTCAGATGAATTATTTTTTATGTTATTTCAAGACATTCCAGTATATTGAGCTTAAAGTTGTCCTTGAAGCGTATGCAGTTCATAAAATAATGTTACCATTACCTCACCATTTCACTTTGCAATAAGATATCCTCCCTCCTAGTGTTCTGCCCTGCAGTATGACAATGCCGTGTACTCCTCCCAGCGATTTTCCCTCAGCAAAAGCCACGGCTGTGGTTTTCATAGTAATTGAATTACTGTGCTGAAACAGTTGTTTGCCCATTTCTCCCAATTTCTGCTGAGGATTCGTGTGAAAGGTTATTTGGTGGTATGTGTTGTCTGGCTTAGAGCAACTGAGCCTGTACGCAGTCGTTTGTGATCTGTCTGCTTCGTTTCAAAAGCACCCAAAAAAACCATTGCTCTCTTTACAGTCTGTGGCTCTGTAGGGAAGTTGTGTCCCATGTGGGTGATCTCCGCAAAGGCATGTGGAAAAGAAGGAAGAAATGGAGAAATTAAATGGAGAAATATATGCGAAGAGGGTGGATGAGAGGTGCTGAAAGAAGAGAGGGGGTTAAGTCATGAAATTTCCACAAGAAGGACAAGGCACAAAAAGAGCATGAAAGCTGAAGAAGAAAGTGAAAAGAATCAATGAAGAGATGTAAAACCCAGTTCTGACAGACAAACTGTCAGGACAAACCAGTAAGGAACAGCAGGCAGAAGCAGATCACATCTCATCTTTTGCACTGTGCTGCTGAGAGGTCTGTGTGTAGAAGTTTGGATTCAAACGTGGTGTGATGGGTAACTGCTGGGAGGATTCCCTCTTGGAGCACTGAGAAAAGGGTGTATCTCCTTTTTAGTATCACTTTCATCTGGAAAGAAACCTATGTTTCCGTTCCAAAAGTGCCTCAAGAACTGAAATACCATGAGGTAAGTAGAAACAATTGTGAGATGAGAGACAAATACCTGGGAAGTTCCTTTGCAAATTACCAGTGTAGACATAGAAAGCAGGTTGGTCCTCATCATTAGTATTACCATCTTCCTTCCAAGTTCATCATGAAACTTAATCATTGTACAGAGGCTACTAACTTGAATCCTCATTAGGGAATACATAAAAATAGACTGTACTTCAGGAGCTAGATTACCAAGTCAGGGAGTAATTACTTTGATTTCAGGGTTTACAAGAATGTAACTGCTCAGAATGTTTTCTCTCTTCCTGTGTGCAAATTGCTTTGTCTGTGCAAACTTCCAGATTTGGAAGGGATGCAAATTAAGTTTTTCTGCTGTTCTACATGCCTGCTTCTAAGGCACCCACACCTTCTCATCTGGTAGGAAGCAGCCACGTTGATGAGTTTTCAGGGACTGGCTGTCCACCAATGCAAACAGGAGGTAGGCATCAGCTTATTTGGCATAGCTGCCAGTGTGGTGGCAAGTGAACCTGTGCCATCGCAGGCTCCTGCAGTAGCAGATGTCACATGTTGCAGAGAGGCCATGCCAGCTTAAGGATGCAGATACAGGCTTAAGTTCAAAACATGACTAATTAATTATTATTCAAGGGGTTATGTTATTTCACAACTCTTTTGCAGCTAGAATTTTCCCAAAACAGCTTCTCCTAATGTCCATGCCTTTAGTCTATGCTGTATTAAAACAGGATACAGATTTGGGCTTACAGGTTGAAAACGTAAATAAAATTACTTATTTTGAAGTATCATCACCACATGACCACAAATAATCCACTTAGGAGTTTTATAGGAATAGTGAATTCTTTCCTAATAAAATGGATGGAGGGAGGGGAATGTTCAGCAGAACTTATTGCTCAGGTAGTACCTGTTCAAAGCTTGACTGTTATGTCTACATCCTAAAACATTTTGCAGGGGGTAGAAGTGTTGTTCATGTTAACAAATTACTTATTGTCTGTAAGCTTCCATTCTCAAATGAGTAGACACTGCATGTACCAACCCTAAGCCTAATATCCTTGATCAGTTAATTTGGTTTGAATTGTGCTGCTGGTCCATAAAACATCCACACTGGTCCAAGGCTTCGCTGGAGTGTAAGTGACATGGTTTAGTGGACTTGGCAGTTCTGGGGTAATGGTTCGACTTGATCTTAGAGGTATTTTCCAACCTAGTTGATTGTGTGATTTCTTACTGGCTGCTTTAGCATGTTGGAATGTTTCTGTCTGCATATATATGGTTTCAAAAGTCAGACAGACTTGTAAAGCAACTGGCAGTAAGACTTTTTCCAAAGTAGGCAGATGGTACCTACAGGCAGGTGGATGGCTATAGGAGGCATACTCTGACAAGTCCTATGCATTCTACTTCACAGACCCTTTGCAGTTCCCTGACCCTACTGTCTGAATTAGAACTGCCTTAGAATTTCTAGTTCAGGGTTTGTTTACAGCACTGTCTTCTTTCGTTTGATGGTTGTTCAAGGTTGTAAAGATCTGTCTAAAAATAAGAATTAGAACATGTCCCTTGTGCACATTTCTGTCTCCTTTCTCGAATGAGACCAACCAGACAGCAACTGACACCAGCAGTCACAGTCTTGGTTGAATGTAGAGCAGTGCTGAATACACCAGGGCACTGGTGGTGCTGCTCCCAGGGCACAGTGGCTATACGCTCCATTCTGGCAAAGGACTGGCACTGTCACCTGAGTTAAGTTGCTGGGAAGAGGTGTTCTTTTTACAGACCTTTTTGTTATAGGAGAAACAGAAGTATGTACTCAGTGTGTATAGAAGCCTTGACAATGACAAAATCCCCCTGGTTCTCAACAGTGTTCAGTGTCTGAGGCATCTAGTGCAAATACTGCCAAAATTCCCTGTCTGTATCAATCTATCAGGCTACTGCCTACTCCCGAGCCCACTTGTCTCTGAGAACTGAAGCATATACATGTTCTTTTTCAGCAGCTGAGCATGTGAAGCTGTGTGCCATCACTGTCATTTTACCTTCTTGTCTCTCTGCTTGAAACTAAAAAAAACCCTGTGGAAGCATTTCTTTTGATTCTGTGCTAAAGTGCCACGTCATATTATGTATCTGTGAATATAGAAGTAATTAATTTAAAAATACCCTAATTGTATCTGTGAGACACTCAAAGGTACTGTCTGTGTTTGAAGATCCTTTACTACAATGTGACTCCCAAATTTCAGGAATACTATGTTATTTTCTTTTCATGATGTTAGACAGAGACCTAATATACTAAAAAGCCATAGCTCTGTGTGGGATGTGTGCGGCCTCTGATAATCAGGAACATTCCCCCATAATGTTCTTGCAAATACCTAACATTTTGGACAATCTGCTGAATTCCAAAAGGAAAAAATATTCTACAATGTTGTCAGGCCTTTACAGAAATGTTATTCTTCCCTCACCTTTTGCTCCTTCAATCTGGAGAATGGATGTTTTAACGGTGAGCAGGAATCTTCACTAGACGTAAGTGTTATCTCTTTGCCTTCTAGAGGAGTCACATGCTTGATGTTCTTGCAGCCTCTCACCAACATTTTATCAAAGATCTACCAGATTGCAACAGATGCCCCAGTTAGAGTCCATGAGGTTACTGGAGTGCTGGGCTTGGAATGCAACCATCTGTATTCCTGTTAATTACTACTGCTAATGTTGCTGAGGTATGTAGTTGTTGGGAAGCCTGAGCGCTTGGCTGAGCTGGTGGTTGCCTGTGGGAAATGCAGTTTGTAAGAACAACCTGAGATAAAATATTGTTTCAGTACTCTTTAAGTTTTTAACTCAGTGTCCCAGGCCAGGCTGGAAGGTTTGACAAAGCCTTCAGGTCCCCATCTCAGGTGAATGCTCTACGTTTTGGTAGTTGCGGAACAATAAATTCTGACACCTATTGCTCCACAATCTTGTTTCATTGGTGTTTTGGTGTCATCAGTACATTAAAAATGAATGCCCAGACAGCTGAAAGCCACACTTTTAGCCACAGCTAAATATGGACCTATGACTATGGTAGAGAACATTTACCAGTACATCTTCCTGTTTTTCATTCCTTACTCTTTGAAACCAAAGTTCCTCCGCTGGGAGTAAGTAAATACATTGCACCAAATTTTGTCCTTTAGACTTTACTCTGACATGTGATGACTAAATGTTAGCCTGATGTTTGACCTCAGTCACAAATCATATACTGCTTGGTAGTCTAAGAATGTTTAGCCCTTGTCTGACCTCCCAAGTCGTTCCCGGAGTGTGGAAAGAGGGAATGCTGTCACGCCGGAGGTGGTGGGCAGAGGACTGCTGCAGGCTGTGCTCAGGTGCCACCTCTCGGTGAGAACGGGAAGAATTACTGCAATGAACGTGCAACCGGATTGTCTTTGTTTCCATCCCCGTCTTTTCTACATTCAGTGAATTTAAAGCTCAGCATCACTCACGGAAGTTCAGTAAAAAAACTTGCCCTTCTTTAACTGACTGATGGAGACAGTGGTGTCTGCTGTTTATTTTTGTTCCTTTACATCACAGATTCCCCTTTAAAACTCCTTGAGCTTAGCGGGGTTTAATCAGATCCCGTTTTAGGAGGAATAATATTTTGGGTGATTTATTTACAGCAAGTCCACATTGTTGATCCAATTTAAAAAATTGCCTATATCGTATTCTTTAATCTTTAGCTTAGTCCAAAACCTGCCTGTTAGGAGGCATCTACCAACCCTGGCTGCATGCAACCGAGAGGGAAGAGGTTATTTCAAGGACAGGGCTGGTGTGTGTGTGGAGCATACACTGTCTGCCTTAGAGCTTCATAAGCCACACACGCCTCTGATGGTGCGTGATGTTAGTGGGAAGGTGTCTTGAAGTGAGTTTTTGTGTCTGTTGGTCTGTTGTATGTTGTGGGCAGTTGAAGTGAAGGTGCTGAATGTTTTCACTCTGCTATATTCTCCTGTGCCACACACAGGACTTACAAAGAAGTAATTAAGTGGATAATTGTCTGGCAGGTACTGTCTCTGCTAACTACATTTCCCATCCATTATGTGCTTTACTGATTATGTTACCCACTGGAATAGACTTTAAAAGCAGGTTTTTTCAGGATGCATCTTGATCTACTTATTTCCTTACCTGCACTCCTGGTGCTTATCTCTGACAGTTCATAAAGCATCTGTCTTGATGGGTACACTTCCGTTCTCCGAAATACTACATGACTGTCTAAAATTCCCACATTTTCTTGTTAGTTAGGCACGATTGTGTGGTGATTTCAGCAACTGTTACCCCAAAGCCGGTCCGTGCTTAGAATTTTTTCAGGTCTGCCTCTCCAAGTCTAAGCAACACTATCACATAATGTTGCTTCATTTCCTGAGGGATATTTTCTTCTCAGGAAACACCACCACAGTCCTGCTTGTTGCTCAATCCTGGAACAACGTGCCGCTTCATTCATCTAGCATTCAAATTCCACTGCTTCGTGCAAAACATGCCCTAATAACATTTCTAATAAACATACTTGTTCTTTCCTCACAGCTATGACTCTCCAAGGTCACTCCCCAGTGCGACTGCTGTAACATCTTCCATACTTTCCATGAGCTGGAATTTCCTTCTCCCCCACAGTTTGTATAAAATGGGTATGTTGGTCTTACGTTCTTAGCCTGGTGATCTGACCAGATCCTTCCATCTTCTCTGCCACACAGTTTAATCCATTAAACATTACTTCTCACCTCCCCTTACCTGGGTGTCCTTAGCTCACAGTGAACCACTTGCCCTCTTCAGAAATACTACAGGACCTGCACAAAATCCCATTCGGGAACCTTGCACATAATATAAGGAAAAATGCTGAAAACCTAAGGACAGAAACAAAATGTAACCTTTTTCCAGGATTTCAAACCCTACAGAGAATCCCTGATGACAAATTTAACAAGCAGTTGTTCATGTCAGGCAGTATGACAACTACTGGGCAAATGGCTGTTGTTCCAGATGGAATATGTGTGACAGCTGGTGGGTCCAGGTGCAGTGCTCTGGAATAAATCAATGGAGCATTGGCATGTTGGTTTATTCTTGTCTCTTTTGATGGCATTTCTACCAGTTTCTTGGGTGCTCTGCTCTTGATCCTTAAGAAGCCATTTTTTTGCACAATGGTGTATTCGTGTGTTGAAATTTAAGTACTAGGGAGAAGATTTTCAGTGTTTATTAACAGATAAGAATTTAGGGACACAGACTGTTGTAATTCCATGAACATATTCACCTTGGGGTTTTAAAACATGATTACAGAGGTACTAATTTTTCCTGTACTTTGTCTTTTAGATATTCCTGGGTTGTTCAGAAGCAGAGAGAGCATTTTACCTGTAGATAGCTTATCTCTATCTTCATTTTCCTTATTGGAATACTGTGCCAGGTGCAACAATGGCTGAGCCTTTATTGAGGAAATTGTCTGCTTTCTGAGAACTTGGCTAGGATCAATAATAGATGCCACCTAGGGCCCTTGATGGTGGATAGATTTGACCAGAGGTTTAAATATGTAAGGTTCTACAGCCTATTACCCTGAATCATCCTATTATCTGATCTATATTAGTGACTAAAAGGAAAGGATATCTCTCAGTATCCTTGCAAAATAACCTTGAAATGTAAATCCAGAGGTCACCTGGGGAATTCCTCGTATTTCTTACTTAGTTGGTTTGATCTTTTTGTTTCTGAAGAGAATCTTCATATCCTTAAACCTCTTCTCAAGACAACAGCAACATGGAGAATCAGTGTTTTTGAAGAAGATAATCCCTTTCCTTGCTTTGATGTGAACTTTGAAGGAACACAGAAACACCATTTATAAAATGTCTATGTGTTTGTTTTCTCTCAGTATTTACCTTTCTTGTCTCCTTTATGAAAAAATCATAAAGGTTCCTATAAATCACTCACAGCCTGTGTTCCCCTTACTTACTACTGTGGTTTTTAAACATATTCCTCATTGGCAGACTCATGCAGTCATGGGTGTTAATAATCAGATCTTGTGTTCTTTGGTAAATCAGTACTTACACATTTGTTACTAATAACTGTAGTGGGAATGAGAATTTGTCCTACTATTTGGTAAATGCAGGAAAAACATGGTGAGAAGATTTACATCCTTTCTAAGAAATCCATTCCAAAGGTTACAGCCAACAGAAAAATAGATCCAAGAAGCAATATACTGACCTAGCTTTGTGTCGCCGTAAACATACAGAACATGTGAAATAGATGAGGTGAAAAGGAAACGTGTGTGGGCTTGGTTTTAAGCCCTTCTTCTCATCTTTGGGACCAAACATCATTGTTTTAATGGATATTCCTGAAAATGCTTGGAGGGAGGGGGGGCTCTCCCAAAGTGACAGTCATTATTTTTATGTTTATTTTAGAAAAGTGATCAATAATTGATTAAAAGCAATGATACGTTGAAATTGTAACTGGGGGGAATATCCTGCCCAATGTAACAGCTCTTTGAATTTGCAATACTTTTGGTACCTAAGCTGCTTGATAGTTTGTCTTTGTCTTCACATGGAAATTGCTCTGATGCCTATTGATGAGTTTCATGTGAAACACACTCATCTGTTACCAAATATTGATTTTTGCGTCACCTTGTAGCCAAGTAGGTTAATTGATTGGGACTTGGGGAACTGATTTCAGATGCACTCTCTGTCTAGTATTTGCCTTCAATGAGCTGATGGAATTGTTTGACATTTAGCCAAGCTATCTGCTAAAACTGGAGCTCGAGCGATGAGGCTGCATAACCGAGGTAGTGGTTAAGGTCACATTTTGAATAAACTTTGTTTTTTCCCTGTTTAGACAAAACAAACAAGCCAAAGGCCAGCTCCGGCTTCCGTTAGAGCTAGTGGGTGTTATGCTATTTTTTTACCAGTTGACTACCAGACTCCTGATATTTTAGGGAACACTCAGTGCTGTTGTCCTTACAGTTTCAGTCAGCACAGCGTACTGAACTGTTGAGCAAAGCTCAACAGTCGTGTTCTGTCTTGCACATGTGGTCCTCAGGTCCTTTTGGTTCCAGGTTTTAGTACTGGGTTTCAGTCAGTGCTTAGCAGACAGTATATGCACCTACCAAACAACAAGTGATGCCTCATTAAAATAAGACAACATATTTCTAACACTTCACCTTCTCAAATGCCAATGGGGAAAAGAAGGAACATTTTTTCAATTGAATCCCAATGAATATTTCCAGGAATATTCATATTCCTGGTATTTTACATTTATTGATAGAACATTCTGGAAGAGACAATAATGTGATAAAAGTTGTTTGGTTTTTTAAAAAGTACACTCTAAAATGCTGATGACAAATTGTAAAGTAATGGATCATTGCTGCAAAATAATAACAGTCTCTCACCATCTGCTGATGTATGTGTATCTGTCAGGAGCAATCAATATTATTGAAGCATTGAAAATAGGAGAGATGGTGATTTCTGTTTCTCCTTTCTGTGGTCTGTGTTTTTCTGTCTCATATCTGTGTGTTTCACTGACATCAGGATGCCTTCCAGCTATCTTTCTTCAAATATTTGTAAAGCAAAAGGTGTATGAGTCAGTGAGTAGCCAAGACTTCAGTGAGTTTATCTGTGCTGTCGGTGTGGATTCTTGTCTAATGATGGAAGGGGTTTGTTTAAGCAAATGTGGCAGCAAGCATTATCATCTGCAGTGAGTTAATGAGTGTCATCTCACTATGGTTTTCAGCCAGATCAGTTCTGCGATCAGTCTCGGGAAATGCCTACACAAACACGGGTAGAAAGGAAGTGATGGGAATGCACAGCTGGGGATAGCACAGGATTAGAAATGAGACCACAGGTTTTTGGGAGTGGGTGGCATGTATGCCAAATTGAAGTCGCAGCCACGAGGTATGGCTTCACAACATGGCATGAGTTGGCAAAAGAGCACATTGGTGCTCTTCTCATCTGTCTTTTCTCCCGTTCCCATCCCAGTCATAAACTTCAGCTACTTACCTTTATATGCCACCTATTGCTTGCAAGACCACTCTTTGATCCATTTTAGCTTGCCAGGAATATAGAGGTAAGAAAAGATGGCATCTTCCACAGTTTAATTAAATTAGCTCTGCAAAAGGGAAACTTGATAGTCAGGGAGTAGATTGCTGACATGGAGAAAGTCAGAAAGTCTTTCTGCAGAGCCACAGTTCAGATGGTCAGACAATGCTCAATATTTTGTGGTATCCAGGGAATGAAAGTAAACCATTTTCATACATATCTGTTAAATAATCAGTTAATAATCAGTTAATAATCACACAGGATTCTTGTAAAACTGTCATTTGTAAGACAAAAGCAAGTGAGAAAACTCTTTACTTCCAGCTGAAAGTAAACAGCTCTTCGCTGGAAAATGACTCCTAAATGGCCACAGGTACGTTTGGCCTGGAGAAATATTCCTTAGCACATGACTGTTGTTAAGTCATCCCACTGACCAGTTAATTGTTGTGGCCTACCTACTGATGCCCAGCATGCAGGTAGGAGCCAAATGTAAACTGAGTTCAGAATATGCTACAAGCTGACCTGAACTAACCATTTCAGACAGCATTTAAACCATAATTCTAGCCCTGCAGGCCTTTCCCATTTGAGTGAGCTTTGCTCGGTACTTCTGTTAAATCTATAATGTGGAGTGGTTCATGCTCCATTACAGCTGATCCAAAACTTATTCATAAAAAGGTTTTTAATCAAAATTTATTTTAAACTAAATTAGTTCTTAAAAGATGTCTCTTTCCTTTTTTGAGGGGGAAAAGATACGGAGGGAAAAAGACAGCTGAAAATTGGAAAGAAAAATTGCTTTTGACTAAAACCATATAAAAATTGGTTCACAAACAGAACTTCCTTGTTTCTTGTTTGTGTTTCTGACTTTAAAAATTATGGCTTTATTGAAAGTATCCATGGAAAAGGAACTCATTTTCCACCTCCTGCTGCCCATAAATCTCTGGTACTCTGACCTGGACCTGGAGGGGACATTGAGTAAGTCTCACAGTACCTTTTTTTCAGGTTCTGATGGACCCTTAGTGACCCTTTTCCTTAGAGACAGGAAAAAGGACCAGCCTGAGGACTGCTGCCTCAAAGCGTGCAGCCCTGATGCAAATGATTATGGAGTGTGCTGGTTTAGCCCCACACAAGTTAAACAAAACCATGGTCATGACATGCAAGTGATGTCTGTAAAATCCTTTGGCTGTCAGCTTGCTGTAGTTAACTATAGTGGAGTCCACTGTAATACAGATATGTTTAGCAAGGTTTTACTTATATATGGCCAGATTTTCATAAGAGCTCAAATCCTGTTTCATTACCTCATGAAATGGATAGGCTTTTAAAATGTCTTTAACTCACAACTGTGGTGACACTTTGAACTGACCAGTTCTGAAAATGTATCCCCCCTTGGGAGTGCTTTGACATGGACTAAATACAAGTTATTTGTACTTGATCTCACCAGATCCCAGTGGGTCAGTGAAACAGCTATCACTTCAATATACTGCAAGTTCTGTTCTTCTTAAAAAAACAAGAGGGGTATTTATCAGGGTAAGAGTCATTCCATTCTTCCAGTTCTGGTATGAAAGGAATTTGAGGTGGAGTGGTGCATAGTCCAGAGTCCCCATGGGATTGTAACAAACACGGGTTATGTTGAGAGTGAACTGGCCAAACCAGGCCTTCTGAGGTCCACTGTAGTTTAATAAATCCAAACTCCAGCTTTATCAGTGTTTTTCTAACCAGCATATAGGTCAAAGTGTGAATGCACTGAGCACATGAGACCTACCCCTCGTTCCTATTAAAATCAACAGATCAAATTCGTTCTCATTCAGCCCTTGCTCAGACTTTCACACTGAGTCATGATCCAACTTCATAGGCATTAATCAGGACCTGTCTGGAACTGGGTAGACTCAATTGCTTCTCTTGTTTTAGGAGACAGTTCCTTAAACTTCTATACATCTGGGTAACATTACTACACAGATGGCTGAATGCATTTCTGAAAGCTTAGTACATTTTTGCTTATCATTAATTGTCACACTTTGAGTAAATCTGACTGAAGTGATAAAGCAGTGACTTCTAAGTAGAATTGCTTCCTATCTCCGTACAGATACAGAACTACATCATTCTATTTGCCGTTTCATTTATAGGTTTAATTGATTGTTCTTCGTATCAGCTATTTGGGAAGATTTTCAGCAACTAATAATTTCAAAGGTTAGCATTATTGATTATAGAATCAAACCCACCCCGTATATCCCAGCTCATCTCATAGTGATCCCAGCTATTTGAATAAAGCTACACGTTCTGCCTCTGATTTCTTCTGTGACATCTAAACTAATTCACCATTTCCCTTCCATATGGTAAGTGGGTGTAGTAGAGCTGCATATTCCAGGAGCAATCTTCACAAGTAAAGGTATTTTGATGAGTCATCTTGATGTAAGCTGCTTGAACTCTGCATTGCTGCTGAGTCATTCCAGCATTTCTCTTTCATACATTCCTTCTGGAATATAAAGGTCTGGGGAACAAGGGTGAGTTGGTTTGAGGTATTGGAGCTAAAGGTCAAGGAACTGTGAGGAGTATCTGGGCTTGTGAAGAGAAATTATGCATTGCACTTGGTTATTACTTGAACTAAATCCACATGCATAGTTAGGGAATATTTGGGTAGTGTACAGTATGGCTGTAATTTGTTCGACTCAAAGTGGGAATTCTGTCTGCTTATACTACTTTTAAGACTTACACAAATTAAAGGCTTATCACTACTTGAGCAAATTATGCTCAAGGGAAGCATATTCACTAAATATGCAGAAAATCTTTGGAAAGTGTCGGATGGACTCCTTTGTTTCTTTCCTCTGTAAATGATACTTTCTCAGTAAAGAAAATCTGGTTTCAGGGATTCAGATTTAGGTCAGTGTTCTGGAAGTCTAATTTTACTCAATCAGCAAAACGCTACCAAGATTCCTAGTAGTTGGGTTGGGTAGAGAAGTGAGAGAAGGAAAGCAGAGTCTCATTATTCCATAGCATCAGTTGGAATGGTACTTGGACTTGTACCTTTAGATAAACTGTTTCATATTCAAACTACTTAACTGCTTCCAAGTTTTCTAGAGCCATGGATTAGCAAAATCTGAGATTTTAAGGAAAGCACTTAGTGGAAGAAGAATTGTTCATTAGCAAGGCTCTTTACCATCACAGTTCTTGTCTCTTTTGAAGAACTAATATGTTTGTGAAGAATAACTTCTCCTTAAAGGACTGTGGTGGGTCTACCCTAATACCTTGCATTTATCCAAAACCCAGCGACTTCTATTCATTAGTATAATTTCTACCAACTTGTGCAGGACAGACATCAGATTTACAGGTCCATCTTGGAGCTTTTTCAGAGAGTTGACCTCAGATTTGCCACTTTCCATTCCTTGAGGACAGAGCCTATCATAAATTAGTCATTACATCCCATGGTTAGTATGTCCTCTGGGAGCACATAACCTGGCATATGGCTTCTCACTATTTGTTTTATGGATTTGTTCTAATGTTCTGGTACTGACATTCCATTTCATGACAGATCCTCCATTTCATTCCCTTTGGAGAAAGACTCCATATAAGATACGTTGTGAACTCCTTCATGGTGATCAAAGACACGAAAGGTTTATTTAGCTTTCTACTACAGCCTTGTCTTCTGGTGCACACTGATCACCTGTTAGCCTTACAGATTTCCTGGCACAGTTTCTTGCTTTTGGTGCCTTTGAAAAAGGATTTCATTCATAGTGTTTCTGCCTCAGTAAAATATTTCTCAGGACTAGTTTTGATTTCCTTTACTTCCTTTTTAAATCTTCCTAGCCAAACTTTACGGTTTGGGTTTTTTTCCTCCATTTGGAAACAACCTAACTTTTGGAGGATATTTCTGTACTTTTCCTTCTCTGCTCTTATTAATCATTTGGGACTTTTCAGATCTTCCATAAAGCATGTCTGCTACATGGTATGCATTTGGTCTGAATAGCCCATATTTCTAATGTCTTTAAGCAGTTTCCTCCCCACCTGTAAATATTACACTTTTCTTGCTGCTCTTTTTTAAAGTTAAATACAGAGGTGGGGTGAGTTTCTTTCTTTTTTTCTTCCTTTTTTTATAATCTCTTTTTCCAAAGAAGTTTAGACCTTATCATCAGTAGGATGAAAACAAACATGAAATAGAGAATGGACATATCAAGTGGGAGTAATTCTGTTTTAAATTTACACCGCTAGATCTGAGAATGGAGTAAAGATGTTTATATGATGAAAGTGAAAGATTAGATCTGCAGTTTTCAGTTCTGCAGTTGTCTCCCTTTGTGACCTTGAACAAATCATGTATGAGTTCAGTGCCTTGCTTTTTTATTTTATTTGGGAATTTATGATTATATAAGAAAGGTTTTAGGAATTACTGTTAATAGTTTGAGACAAACAGATAATATGGTGATGACTTCAGTAAATTGAGATGTCTAAGGGGAGGACGTTTGAACTTTGGTATTAAGCAATGTCCATTGAGCAGCTGTGAATTCAGCAGGATACACTGTTTGATAGTGATACAACTCCTACACAGCAGTGACAAATTAGTGTACAGCTGACGCCGCTGGACAGGATCTGGTATCCCAAAGGGCACAGCCTCAGATGCCCTCACCCAAACTCAGTCTTCTCCCTGTCACAGATGCACCTTTCGAGTCCCAGGGTGTTTATCACCTCCAGTATAGGATTTCTTCCCAGACAGCTCCACATCATCTTCAGTAATTAATTGCAGACCTCTTGAGTCTCGTTGGATCCGTTCCTGCTGTTCACTGCATGATGAATATTTAAGCAGCCAGCCTTACAACTCAGCTTGTTCCAGGAAAACAGCACAAGTTTCCTTCATGCCCTCACCTGGCTCCCTCCGCGCAGTGCAAGCACAGCCCTGGGGGCATTCCACCCCACTGGCACAGCTGCCAGGGACCTTAGGAAGCTTCTGCCTATCTTTACATCCAGTCCTCCAGGCACAGGGTACAGTACCTGACCATGTTGTCTGTGATGGCAAGTTGCACTTGTGCTGTCAAGTAACCAACATGTGTCATTTTCTACTCTGGTTATTGGCCAGGGTGTGTAAGGAATCTTCATCCTTGTCTGCATTCATAAATAATGTACAGATCACTTAAAAACCATTAACCACTTGTAGCAAAGCACATGAGACTTGAACATTTTCACAACCCTGGAAGATGATGAAGTACTCAAACTCATGGAGTTTTATTAGTAAAACTATTACTTCTTTGGTAGAGCTGGAAGGCACTGCAGAGGAGCCATCCGATGGCCTTACACTTCTCCCCAGACAAGGTCAATGCTGCTTCATGACATTAATACTACTGTTACAAAACGCAGGGACATCCTGGGCTGCATTGAAAGGAGCATGGCCAGTAGGTCGAGGAAGGGGGTTCTCTGCTCTGGTCAGCTCTGGAGCCCCAAACACAAGTGGAGCTGCTGGAGCAAGTGCAGAGGAGGCCATGGAGATGCTGTGAGGGCTGGAGCAGCTCTGCTCTGGAGCCAGGCTGAGAGAGCTGGGCTG
>JBCJKH010046630.1:0-21808 GCA_039877255.1 Loriculus beryllinus | reverse complement strand
AGAAATTCTTTCCTGTGAGGGTGGTGAGGCACTGGAATGGGTTGCCCAGGGAAGTTGTGAGTGCTCCATCCCTGGCACTGTTCAAGGCCAGGCTGGACAGAGCTTTGGGTGGCATGGTTTAGTGTGAGGTGTCTGTGCCCATGGCAGGGGGGCTGGAATTTGATGATGTTAAGGTCCTTTCCAACCCTAACTATTCTATGATTCTGTGATTCATGTAAGAAGGCATTTGCATGTGCCTTCTGAATTTATTACTGGTAGGACAGATCTCCAAAGCATTATTTCAACCGAACTGGTATATTCTGGCTACACGAAAAGTATGTTTTCTTCTCCCTTTAACAGAATAATTAATCTTCCTCAAAAACGAGCACTTAAACCTTTATAATAGTCCTTATTATACTTACATTGATTTCAAAAGAGAACACTTCACTTTCTAAGCTCTTGAATAAAATGAATGTAGAAATAGTTAGTACACTATGCATCAGATAAAAAACCACAATCATTCATATTTAGAATTTATTTTCTACAAAATATTACTTGTTAGGCTAGCAAACTGATAGGAAATAGTTCTTCCCTTTAGAAGAATTTACATGGAAAATCACAAGACCTGTAGATGAAATGTAAAATAGAGAACTCAGACTTCTTTTGCACCATAAAATACTGAAGTTTGTTAATACACCTGTGAAATGTTTGCCCAAGTAATTTTTCACTGATCTGTAAGGAAGCAGTTGCACAAGATCATACTATTCCTTCCTCAAGAGGAAAAGGAAAGACGGTGAGAACATTTTGCTCACATATCTCTGGTGATGTCTTGGTACGTCCTGCTGAGACTAATGACTGAGACATGCTCACCCTGAAATATTCACTTAGGAAAATCTTCTCAATTTGACTCTGAAAATGTATATACAGTACTTAAAGAACAAAATTCATATGCAATGCAATGCCTGTAAGCAGAGCTCTGCTTAAGTATTGAAACAAATGGCCCTTCTGCTACATATAAAAAATCTGAAACCCCACAAACCAATCAACCAGAAAACCCCTTCAAGTCTTGCACTTCAATACTCAGTTCTCAACATAAGCAGATACTACCATTGTATACTGCTATTGTAATACATTTTTTGACAGGACAATAAGAAACCCAAAATGTATTACTTAAAATTACTTAAGTTATAAAAAAAATGGGTAGTTCCTAAGAATATCTCCAAAGTCTAATCTATCTTCCAGTGTATAATTTACACCATTTATCACTGTAAGCATGAGATTACACGAGAAACTCATTACTTCAGATGTGTAATGTGGTTTTTTTTTTTTCCCTCTGCTAGCTAGTCTTTATAGACATATAGCCCCAATCCCTACAACGCTTACAAACCAAAACAAGCTCAGAGAAATGACTACCAAAACATGCATGTATGTTTTATACATGTATACATATATACACAGACATCCATATATACTTGATATATATAAACACATACACAAATGGAGTACCACTCATTCAAAAAAACAGTTTCCTTGAACTTGGGAACCTCTCTATATCCTCCTGTTTCTGGCGTGTCAGAGATGTTTTAGAACATTGAACTTGAGGATTTAAGTCAACTTAGGCCTCAAATAATGATTTAGGCCTCAAATAATTATTTTTACTTTGGTTTTGTATGGCAAAGGCTGCTCCTTTGTCCTCAAGAGCTCAGACAGGAACAACTAATAAGGCATGGAAGAACTAAATGAAATATCTTACAGTGTTTAGAGTCCAGTCATGCTGTGGTTCTATACTTGACAAGCACATGCTCTTGTACTTGACATCTATTAAATGTTGAAAGGTTTTCTGTGACTTGTGATCTCATGAATCCTTTTTACTTTTTGAAGTTATGTAATTCATAGACATTGCAGAAGCAAATTAATAGAAGCACAAGTTAAATGTTCTTAGAAAGTAAATAAAAGCTATGGCTGTGAACATCTCTAGCAGATGGCAATCTCAAGAATTAGATCACAGAGCACTATTCTTTTGATACAGATTGACGCTTATGTGTGCTGTATCATCCAGCAGAAAGTCACACAGACTACAAGTTGGAGCACACATTTCCATCTTTAACCTCCTGAAGGGCTACGTTAGTTTAGAAATTGTGGAGACTTCTATAGGGAAGTTAATTAAATAACCAGCGTATGCTATTTGACAAATACAGAGACAGATGCATTTAAAGGATACACTTTGCACGAGTGAAAAGCTAAGTGTTAGCAATTAATCTGAAATAGAAGGAGTAGCATCACTAAAATAAGAGAATCGATTTTTGTTTTACAGATCATCAGACTTGTGTAACGCTTTTAAGCAGACCTAAAGTTGAGAACATACTTAGCATCAAGCCTCAGTGTAAAAATATCAGCTCATCTTAGATGATTGCTTGCATGCCTGTAAGTTCATAACAAGAGGGGTTTGGTTCTTGTAAGAGAGATAATAATGGCTACTATGGACCACTACTTTCTCTTCCTACAAAAATAATACTCCAAGCTATTAAATACTGCAGTTCAGAAGAACATGTAGCTTTGCTAAAAAGGGAGATGAAACAACCTAATTCACTGGAAGGACTCAGTAATCTCAGATGGGAAAAATACTGTCATAGATGAAAGGAGTTCATAAACTATCTTCATCAGCTTAAAAAATCCCCAACTTTTAGAAGAAATGTTAATTTAGGTTTTACAACTGTGTGCTAAAAAAAGCGCAGCACCAAAAACATACCGTAGCAAAATGAGCCAGCAGCAAAAAGCCCAGGAGAAAAAAATAGCTTAGCCTGCACTTTCTTTTTTTAACCATTTGCTGTTACAATACTACAACCCTTTTTCATTCTAGATTCAGGGCATTAAAAAGACCTTATATTTCACCTGAAAATAATGAGGGGAGCTGTGATGGGAAACATTCAAGGCTTATTTAAAAGCCAAATTATTCTTTTTTGTTGTTGTTGTTTTTTTTTTTTTTTATTTTTTTTTTCCAAAACAACAAGAGGGGAAGGAGGCCAGAGACACATTGTATTGTTGGGACAGCCCCTAACCTAAGGAAGGCACCCACAGATGCCACAGCTGGCCCTCATCTTGGGTCCCTGCACATCTAGCCCACATATACGCTGATGGGCGGCTCCTGTGACCAGCACAGTCACGGTGCCTTTGGTCGCACAAAAGCAACTGCAGAAGACAGGCCTCATCAGCAGCCATCAACGATATAATCCAAACCCAAGCTTTCAAAGAAAGTTTTAAATATGACTACAAGTTTAGGTTAATATTAATGTTCAAGAATATACCATGGATTAGGGAGATCTGCTACCCATTTGCAGAGTGCTAGTTTTTAAAAGCAGGGAAACTAAATGCCTATAGGGCAGCTCAAAAATAGTAAAATCATTTCATGTCATGATGTGTCCAGTTCCTTTTGTACACAAGAATGCCTTGTTAAAAAAAGAGCACATGGAAATACATATTCTTTACCAGAGGACAGCTACGCATCATCATGCATGCTCACAACACAGGAATTAAATTCTCAAATGAGAGCTTTTGTTTATTTAGTTTTTTTGAATACAGAAGACACACAAGTCCTCTGCATGGCACAAATGCTGAGGGAAAGATCACAAAAGTGACCATGTAACAAAACCTTCTGTAATGCAGTGAAATGGCCAAATACTCTGAAATAGTATGTCAAAATAAGCTTTGGTTTAAAAAAACAGAAGTTACTGCAGCTGGTCCCCAGTCATGTGATTTTCATGGATTCCCTGATTACAAAGCGAGAATTGTGCTGCACAAACACTGCTGAAATGCTGGCGTAGGAGTATCATTCACACTCTTTTGTGATTAGGGTTCAGCACTGCTGGATGGAAATCATTTTACTTGTCCAGAGATGCTGTCTGCCTACAGCTCATCTGCACCCAGCTGGTTGTGCTGCTGCTTCCCCCCCTCCCTCCCCTCCAGTCCAGTCTCCTCTCCATGCACATGCGCACACAGGTTGACACTCTCATGGTCTACTCATTTTGAAATCACTATGGTAAGTACAAAAGGCCACAAGGAATTAGAAAAATAGCAGATGACCTCTTCAGTGGGGCCATAAGCAATGCAAAATGCAAACAGAGAAAACCACAAATAAATACTAATTTCTGACAAGCTTTTACAGTTATGACTAGAGTACGCATATGCTACAGTTCATAATTTTCTCTCCCCTTAAGAGATTAATACCACTTTCAGACCTGAGGAAAGCCCATAGAAGTTACTTTTCCTATACATGTGTTTCTTCTGCTAGGAAACCCAGAGCCATCAAGCCTGGTGATAACAGTGTGTGCACAATCTCAGCTCAGCTGCCACACACCACTTCAGCAGCTGCAGTATCAGCAATCACTGAAATCACTGCTTACATTACAATGGCTCCTGCAAACAGTGGTCCAGAAGGAGGAGGAGGAGGATACCCCCCTGCATGTAACACATTTAAGGATTTTAACCGCATTGTGTATACAGTCATACATTTGAAAAGCATCTGAAAATATCAAATAGTTTCATTAAAACACAAATTAAAAAAGACCAAACCTGCAAATAACTTTTTGGTGGCTTCTGTTCACATACTGCATGAGATAAAGGCAAAAGTAGAGAAAAGTCCAATTTACAGCACTACTGTGTTCCAGTAGTGTGCTGTCTTTGCCAAGGATAATACTGGAAAACTCTTTTGGGAAACCGCAAGCATTCTCTCAACCCTGCCTACCCCCCTCCACCAAAAACCTGTAACTGATAAGTATGAAAAATACCTGAATCATTTCATGCACACAAATAAGAATCATCTGGCTCTGAACAAACTGTAATACACTCAACACTTAAGAATTTCTTCAAGCTTACCCCAGACTCCCTGTAAATTTCAGTCCTAACAATAATTCTATCATGCAGGTTGAAATATGTGGGGAAAGGAGGGAAACAAAGGAAAACAGCATTGCGAAAACTCTGAAATCATCAGCAAAATGTCCAGTCTGGGTCAGGAAAAGATCAGATCAGAGTTGTCATAAGGAATCTCTTAAAGCAAGAAATTAAGAAATACTTACCTTACAGTGCAGTTCCTTTCATCCAGATTAACTTTAGAGAAAATACGCTCCCCATCTTCCTTTAAATCCTCTGCTTGCCTCCTTACTTCAACTGAGACTTCCTAAAAGTGGTTTACAGCAGAAGTAAGACACCAAGTCATCATGTTTCAGACTCCCAAAAAATCTGTGATTATGGAACCTCTTATTTGTGGGTTTGCTCTGTTTGAATATACATGAAGTCAACAGCACAGTATGTCTTATGCTTGTTTGGTTTTAAGTGGTACAATATGCTATGTGACCTCTTGTACAGCACTACCAACCCGGCTGTGCTCAACTTACTGCTCTACTTTGTTGATCTACAGGAGAGCTTAACATTTATATCAGTGTTTGCAACTTTCACTTGGCA
Organism: Loriculus beryllinus; assembly: GCA_039877255.1. NCBI lineage: Eukaryota > Metazoa > Chordata > Aves > Psittaciformes > Psittacidae > Loriculus > Loriculus beryllinus. Next base: position 16,372 of record JBCJKH010046630.1, on the reverse strand, counting down.
AAGACAGAAAAATATGTGGCAAAAAAGTTAAGAGGAGAGCTGCTCCTGTTTTAGGAGATGCACGTACGCACCAGCTTTTGAATCCCTGAGCACATACTTCAGTTTCTCAGCAAAACACACAACATCCCTGTTCCAGAGCTTTATTATCTCACTATCTTCAAACAACCACACCCAAAGCACAGCTTTGCATTACAAACACTGAACCTACAGGAAACTTAATTGCGCATTAGCACTGGAATCATCTGAATCACATATGAGAAAACATCTTTACTTACTCGAGTCTGTTGCAAGCATCTTCAATGTGCTTATCACCATATTTTCCAGGTGCCTAAGCAGGTGTCTGCTTTTTGCCCCAGGAGGCCTATACTGAACTTGAAGGCACTGACTAATAAACCAGAAATGCATACATGGAATAGATGATACGATTTTTCTGCTGGGTAGGCAAGTATTAAATAATTTAGTTAATTTAATTTTCAAAATAACTTCCATGTATTTCCAGTGCTTGGAATCTCTGCCCTAATAAATTATTCGCATAGTTAAGTCTGCACATAAGAGTTCAAAAATAACTTTTGCCAAACTTAAAGACGCACAAAAAAATAAAAGAATCCACAACTTTTAGAGATCAACATATATGTTTCTTTTTGAGCTATTCTTATTCTAATCCCTGTCTACACACACGCACAGGTGCCATGTGGATGTGTGTGCATGTATGTATGCATGCAATGTTATTACCAAGAGAGGAAAAAGTAACATACAACTGCATTGCCTCAGTTTTTTTCTTGCATAAGGTGAAGTTCAGCACAGGTTGAACACACTATGACTCCTTATACAATGAGGCAATCTTGGAGCAGCTTGAACAACATCTTTTAAACAGAGAACTTAAGAGACTTGGTTTCTGTTTACTTCCCCTGCCACCTGCCAACCATTCTCAGTTAAAAATTAACTTAATATTTACATGAAAGTTGAACAGATATTTGGCATCCCACTAGGTAGTAAATTTATACATCTTAAATCAAGCAAGCTGCCATAAAACACTAAGCAGTTTCACTTGTTGCTGAAGTGTAGCTTTAACAGGCATGTTTTTAATCTCTTATCAGGCAGAAGTTCTGTCCTATGTAGCTTTTGCATCAAGCCAGTTTATAAGAAAGAAAGAAATCCATGGAAAATAATTAGCCCATTAACAAGACTGGACAAAAGTAGGCATTATTTACCCTTGGAATATTTTTATTCATAATTTCAGAGAACAGAAAGCCTTAAAATGGGAAAGGCAGCCACACCAATGAAGAAAACTATGGGTGAAGATTGCTTTGATCCTCCTATACCTCTACTGTAAAAAGAGGATATTATCAAATCAATATTTGGCTACAACACACAAGAGATTACTTTATTCAATTGTTCTTTGCTACACTTAATTCCTGTGCAATGCAAACTTTGATCAGCTTCATTTTACTTATGGGAGCTACCTATAACAACCCTTCTCCTACTGACAAAAGGCAAACACCATACTACATTGTGTTCCTAAAATGGAAATCTTCATAAAAATCCCCTTCCACCACTCTCCTGTCCCCCCACTTGGGCAACTCAAAGGATAAAAGCAAAAGACACTTGTACCTGTTTGTAGAAATCAGCAGAAGGAGATGATCTAGACCTCTCATGGGTGTACTGTGCTTTCTCATGCTGTTCGTGGCCTGCATCAAGAATATTATCGGCTGAACGGTACCTCCCTGAGTTCCGTGGCTCTATCGGCTTCCGCTGCTCCTTCCATGACGCCTCATACTCTGCAAAGGTTCCCAGGCGCTGCGGCTGCTCAGATTTCACGATCCTATCAGTAGCCTTACTGCTGCTACTATGGTGGACGTTATCTTTTGCAGCATGTAGAGTTTCTAGTCCAAGAGAGGCTGCCCGACCTCTTCTCTCATACCATGACTCCTCTCCCTCCTGTCCATTGTGAACTTTCCTATCTGGCCCCTCAGGCTGTCCCTCAGCTAGACTGGAGGGAGCTGGTTTTTGTGGTGGTCTCCTTTGTGCAGGCTTACTTGTTTCTTCAAAAAATTTCCACCTGTCTGCAAATGAGCCCAGGGCTTCTTCAGATGGATTTGGACAGCAATGAGCATGGCACTCATCCTCCGTCACTCCCACCTCATTCATCTTCTCCGGTTCAGAGTAAGACTTCATTTTTTGCTCTGTTGTGAACCTCTTCCTGGCTCCGATGCGAGAAACGTGATGAGTGCCACTCCCTGTGGGATTCGGTTTAGCTTGTGTAGCCTCGAGAAATCCAGACACATCTTCAGAAACCAAAGCCAATAATGAACAGTTGTAACTACCAGTTTTCCGCTCGGGTGACCTGGGTAGATATTCAGTGGGGCTGGGCTCCAAGTCCCGCCGTTTGAAGGATGTTGCCCTCAGAACCCTGGCCTGGGCCTCCTTGAGGTGATCTTTGTAGGTGGTGGTAAAGTTAGTGTCTGGGGAGACAGTGACATTTTCTGCTGAATCTGGCTTCCAGGTCTCGCCGCACTCCTCCGTTTCAGATGACCCTACTAATGTAGCGGTGCTTCTACTTTTCTGCAGCTTTGCTCTTCTCATTTGGATCTCATTTCTCAGGGTTGTTGCAAAACGATCACTTCTTCGTGCCTGTTTAGACAGGTGAGTATCAAACGGGGCCTGTCTCTCTGTTACCACTTCTGAGCTGTTGTTAGATTGCTTTTTCCCTTCCTGAGTTAAGGAGTGCAACATTGGGGTCTTCTGAGGAGAAATCTTGCTACTCTCATCTTTCCCCCACCTAAAATCCTTCTGAGCAGATCTTTTCTCGGTGGTAAGGACACAGCCCTTTACATGCTCCTGTTGACCATACCTGGTTTCATTTTCCTCAGAGCTGCTTTCAAAGTTTTTCTTTTGTACAGACTTTTCAGTGTGATTGGGTTTTCTAGCTTCTTCTACTACAGCACACCTAGCATCCCCGTCGAAAGGGTGATGACTGCTGTTCTCACACCCTTTCAGTGAAGATTCAACAGATTGTTGAGGTAGATAGCATTTTGGTTTTTGGACCACTGTGACAACTGCAAGATTTTCTTGAGATCCAAGAGGTGGATCAGTCCCCACTCCAGGTTTCCAGCTCTCATCCTTGAGTTGCAGTGGCTTTGAGCTTCCCTGAGCAGGCTGTTTTACCGTCACACAGTAATAGCGACTCTGTCCAGTGCTGTCCACCTTCTGCTCAGCAGCACTGTTCAAAGAAGAGGAAGTGTTGGGAAGCCCAGCTTGGTTTACACTGTAGCCATGAAAATGATCTGTAGGTGACTCCTGAATGCCGCTATAGGACAGATAATGTTGCTGATCTTTAGGTGCAGCTAAGATTCTTGCATTGTGAAAAAAAGTGCTTTCATCACTGTACTGGTGCTGGTGGTGGTAACTGTAAATAGGCTGTGCAAACCGAACATCAGTGCTGGACAAGGATGACTGCAGTTTGTTCACAGTTCCTGCATTACTGCTGTACCTTTCACCAGCTGAACAAAAAGTGTGTTCTGAACTGAGATCAGATTTATAATTTGAGCTGTTGACCCTCCTGTCACACGTCCTGGAGGGCCGCCGCTGCTGCTCCACAGTGTCCAAGCTCCAGTCATTCCTGGGCTGAGACCGGTTCAGGGCTGTGAAGTGCTGCATGGTGGCACCCTCTGAGTACACAGGGCCATGGGCTTTCTCATGACCTTTGGTAGCAGCAAAGCTGTCACTACGAAGTGGTGGAGGTGGTGGGGGAGGAGATGAAGACTTGTTCTTATCAGGAACATACCACACAGGTCCAAAACTGGATCTCCCAGAGCTGGTGAGCTTGGCATCGGGGTGCTCCTCTATTCTAGGACTTTTATTGTTCTCATATTGGATGGGAACTGGTGAATACCCGGGTTTTTCCTCTGTTCCACTGCTGTCATTCAAGAACTGGCCTGACTTGCTTCCAAGCTTAGAAGTCTCCCAATGGCCTACTTTGTATAGCATGTTCTCTGTCGAAGAAGTGTCTGTGTTGGACAGAGTGTGGTCAGGGGTGCTAGAACTTGTGGAGAAAGACCCGTAGGCTGAATCCCGCTTACTTTGGCTCCCTAGATGATCAATGCTACTATTAGACCTTGCAGAAGAAAGTCTTCCGTACTGGGCTACTTGTGGAGTGTGGTCCCAGCTGTCCATACTTCCCAAAGAGCTGAATTGGTCAGAAGTGCGATGAAGACTTGACTGATCCCACGAGTTTGACAGGTCATGAGAAGAACAACTATGGCTGGAAACAAACAAAAAAGCCTCAGCGTAAATATACCAGTCAAAAAATGCCACAACATTATTATAAATATACAGCCACCAATTTTACTAACATTGGTTAAGATCTATCTGCATAGTAGCTACTCAAGACAATCTATTAAAATCGGAAATTTGAACACAAAGTCAGGGCTTTATACTCTGCCACTGATTCAAAGCTTGAAATTTGACTAATTCAACTTCCCCTTCTAAGTTTACCAATAAATAATATCTTTTTATCTCTTTGAAGGCTCCCCTCTCCTTCTGCAAGTTGTTTTTTCTGATTCTGATTTTAGAAAAATTAAGTTTGGGCTCCATTAGCTCTCTCTTTCCCAGGACAAACCAACTTATTTTTCAGTCACCCTGACTCTTACAGCGATTAAAACTCACGTACTTCCCTGTTCATCTTTTATGATCTTACTATAAACTCTTCAGCCTATAAAGTTATTGCCTTGTCCTGCTTACCCAAATCTGCCCATTCATTTAATATTTTAATTTCTACATGGTTTCTAAATGGAGGTTCACTAAAAACATTTTCCTCAAATGCCACCATTTATAGTTCTGAGCCACCACATGCACCTTACCAATACGGTTTCAAACCACCCGCAGGTTGACACCTTTACAGCAACATCATCATTCAATTCCACAACACTGACAGGAAAATGATAGGGGACGATGCCGAAGCAACGTAAGCTTTGCATGGCCAAAACTAAACTTCTGACCTTCCTTCAAGACTCCTTCCTGCCACCAGTTTCCCTCGCCACCTTTTCCTCTATAGAAACATCATCTTTGATACTGTGCTTTCTCTAGATAATTTGCCTAGTACACCATTTCAAAATCTTGCTGCTTCTGTTGTTTTCCTACCTAATCAGTTTTGTTCTGTTTTCTTTCTTTTCTGTCTTTCACAGCACTCAGCTCCTGTCAATCCAACACACTGATACTGAGACAACAGTCTTTCCGATTATTCTCATCACATCTCCCTGTTTGAACTTTACTGGCAGCTCCTCCTGTTTTTATATACCAAATTCAAATTCTTGCCCTTGCATGCAAAGCCCCTTGGTAGAAATCCCAGAATTATTCCACTTCCCTGTAGCTATAATTAAATGAAACATCTATCAAATCTTGTGCAGTAAAGAAACCTGTGAAAGCTAGTAATGAAATCAGATTAGTCCACATAAAATATACAAAGAGTGATATAGATCTTTTTTTTTCTGTCAAAAATATTGCAGAGGTCAACTCAACTGCTCTTTGAAATTCAGCATTAACACAGTAATTGTTTTTCTCCCCCCATCTATTACTGTAGCCTTTGTAACTTTTTTACACAACATGGTCAGAAGCAATTTATGTGAAATAAGAGAAAGTATCCTTCTGCTTATTTTCTAAAAGCATTTTATTAACAATGTGCACTAAGATGGCTTCATCTTGTGCGTTTTTTGTTCTTTCATTCTTTTATTTTCAGAAATCTAAAACACCTTGCTGACTACTTAAAAGGATCTTAATTGTCATCTTGGGTGGATACTGTGGTTCATGTAAAAAGTGTCTTGTGTCACTAATAGAATCTCTCTTGTTAATGAAGAATGTAGGGCATATATTGCTATGAATTGCTGTTATTTCTCCCTTCAGCACCAAGATATTTTGGCACTGATTAAATTAAGATGACACTTGTGCAGCAAAGCCTCAATTTACAAGTCTCATGTAGATATGCTGGTATCAAATGTGAAGCAGATATTATCAGCCTAAGAGGTGAAAGCTCTGTTATAAAATGCCTAACGGAAACCCAGCAGATGTAGCAAAAGCTTCAAAGACAGGACAGGAAAGTTTCTGGTGGTGTACTACTACAAAGTCCTTAACCGCAGGGCAATCACCCCATGAACCTTGACATGGAAGAGAGTACAAAAGCCATTTCTCTGCCAAAGCCTGGCATCCCAGGATATCCTTGTCTCGATGCTTTTGTTTAGAGTGAATTCACAAAAGCACCTACACTGCTGGTCAATGTCTGGCAAGTAAAGTCAAGGAATAATCTACAAACACCAACCTTGACTATTTTGGCTAATAAACACACTTCCCCTGCCAAACCCTGGGGCATGAGCTTCTGCTTTTGTGCCCTCCCAGAAATCACATCATCTCAGCAAATCAGACCACATGGGATTATAGACCAGATGTACCTGACCCTAATTGCATCAAAACCTCAATTTAAGCAGCCTTACCAAAGCATACCCACACCAGAATGAAGTTGAAGAGGTTATTAGTTTCAACTGCACACCCAGGGGCATGAAAAAGACCCCGTAAGGTCCTCTATTATATTATATCCTACTGGAAGAAAATGCAAGGTTTGAATTTTCGGCAATTTAAGACAGCTCATATCCATAACTCCCAGAAAAGTGCACTCAGCCTTAGTGTAGGGTGGGCTAGAAAAGCCTGCATCCCTGTTGTTAAGGTATGACTTCTGTAAAAAAAGAGGGCAGAAGACTCACAGAGGGAAATTAAAGCACCAAAAGTTTACAAGGTCTAATGCTCTAGCCTTGCATGAGAGGCACTTACGCCTGCCACTACCCTTTCTCCTACTGATACTCCTATGTATCAGTGTAGATAGAGTCCCTTATGGTCTGTTTTCCTATGATTTCATGCACCTCTCAAAAGTCCACATTCAGCAGGCTGGCAAAAAACCCCCAAAACAGCCCTCCCTCCCCCCATCCCAATTTGTCTGTAGCTCAATCTAGTATCAACCTAGGTAGTAAGGAAAATTTTCAGAGGGTTGTTTTGTTCAGCCATGCCCCGTCCCACAACACACAATATCCAGATAAATCCTTCCTTCCAAGGAAGGAAGAGTGCAAAAACTTCTCTTTCTCATCTCTGAACTCTGGTTTTACAAGTGGTTTGGTTTCCACACTCAGAGAGAAAATGAAGGCAGGCACATTCAGGGGATGACTAATTTCAGATGCTTAGCTCAAGGAAGGACAAGAAATTCCAGAAATAGCTGGAGGATGGGATCCTTGGGCTAGAAATATTCCCTCCTCACTCTATTTCTATTATCTTTTTGCATACTGCTGCTTTCAACTACTGACTGCTGTGTCTCTGGTTCAGCTTAGTGCTTCCCTTAGAAGTGCACTGTGCTTCTTGGTTTTGTGAATTGTACTTTGAAAACAGGGAATCTCTGAAGCTGCTCACCTTTTCTTTTTGCAGAATCCCTCTTTGCAACTGGGATTCTCAAATATCCAAGTCCTTGGCCTGGCACTCTGGGAATGTTAGGCCTCCAGCAGCTCCAGTATGAAGTCAGCTCTACCACTGAAACTGTCTTGGGCAACAGACACCAGGACTGACAGATCTCCCAAATACATCACCTTTCAAGTGGGCAGCACAGGTAGGCAAGGGGCTCAGCATGGCAGTGCCCCGGCAACCCTGGTGTTAGACTGTGCTGAAGTCACTAAACATTTCAGCAGCATCTGAGAAAGAATTTGCCTGTATTAATATTGACGTCTACCAGCAGTTGCTGCTATTTCTCATATGTGGGGGAAGAGGATCACTCTATTCCTCTCCGCCTTTTCTTTTACACCCGCAGTTTCCCGCTCAAAATTCATTTTCAAACTGGACTTGAACCAAATTAATACTTTTCTAAATATCGTGATTAGCAGGCTCCTATAAAATCATGCTTTGAGATGTGTCTTGTAGTGTTTCACTTCCACTAGATACAAGGACAACTATCAGGAAAAGCAGGAAGCATATACTGATTTACAGCTCAGTTAGAAGACTCAGCAGTCTCAAAGCAGAAGTATCTGAGAGCTCCTGATGACAATGCTATAAAGGTCTTACAAATTTCGGAATTTTGTTCCTAGGCACAAGGAATTTTACCTCAGTAAAAAAATCTTTAAACCTTTTCTGTCTAAATGCTAACACGCTTTATTCAAGAGCAGATAGCAAGTTATTTTAAAAACAGTAGAGAGATTCTAAAGAAAACAAATGATGTAAATGATTGTAAAAAAAAATATAAACTAAAAGTATTTTTCAAAGTAAAATAAAATCTTAAAGTATTAATGTTCTTCTAACTACTATGACAAAGTAACACCAAGAAATAATGATGGAGAACATACAGCAGTCAGTATACAAAATTCAAGCCTGCTTTCCAAACTGGGATTGTGTACCAGACTTGCTTTCTTTAAGGTCAGTGTAACTATGGGCCAAAGGGAAAGAGAAGAAAAAAAGCAACAAAAGAAAAAGGAAAACCAAACCACAGAAATCCCTCATGAAAATGCTAAAGAATGTCACCTACAAGCAGGAAACAAGCAAGAACCTGTCACCAGACACAAACAGGCATTGCCTGAAAGCTTAACGTTTCACAACTAAAACTGCATGGGTGCCAGCCCTTCCCCCCTAGCGCTGAATGAGACTTAACAAATATCAAGGTACTTTAAACAGGGACTGAAAATCACTGGTCTTATCACCTCTCTACATGAGCAAGAACACAACTGTAGGGCAGATCAGATTACAGAAAGTCAGTTCAGCTAATAAAACCAGTAACACCTTCAAATCCAATACTGAAACATTATGCACTCTCCCTTTAGAAAAAGGCTTTTTTATAGTTTGAAACAGTATTTTCAGTTTCTTCTCTCCTTACTATTTCACTTTTGGAAGCTTAATTTTGATGGCTTCTTTTTCCTCATAAAGGCTTAAGATTTTACCAGTGGACACTGAAAGTAAATGCAGAGCAAGAAACATAACCTTTTGACTGCCTTTAAAGCTAGTGTCTTACCTTTCAGTCACACGCACATATCGTACTGTTCTGAAATCCACTCATCCATATGGCAAACTTCCCATGGTCCCCCTTTAAGCATTGGAAGGACAGGCAACACCAAAGACATATAATAGAACAATTCTGAATTTGCTGTTTTAAGAAAACACTCAACAACATGATCTACATTCTTACTCTCTCGTCGTGGAAGCTCACTGCGTGTAACTTCAGCAGAGACTCACCTTGCATGGTAGCGCAAGTGCCAGGAAGCACAGGCATTGGAGGAGGAAAGGTGTGACGTGGCTGTCTCGGGCTGACTTTCTGTAAATTTGGTTGCGTGCCAGGAGTGAGGCCTGCAGGCTAGGTCATTTCTCCTGCAAATGAGAGAGGTACAGTGTACTGGTTTAGTGCAAGCAGTTCGGTAAGGTGATACGTTACACAGGTAGGACAGAGGAATAGCTTTTTTAGACAGCAAATGAGGTGATCTTCTACATGCATGCCAGTTTTGAAAAGACATTAGAAATCCTTTAAAATGCTCGCGATGCAGTGAAATGCCAAATGCCAATACTCCCCCCAAGGTCTGTGCCTGGGTGTTGTTTTTTTTCTTGTTTTGTTTTGGATTTATTTATTTTGGGGGCAGGGTGGTTTTTCTGAGGGGCAGAGACAGGCAAACAAGTATCTGACATACTCAGAGCTTTAACAGTTTAAAGCTAATACTGAAGAATTATGACTCTTTTGCAACATGACAACAGTACAGTAGCACTTTGGCAAGGTTTTACTATAGTAGGTGCTTACGGGAGGAGGGGAAAAAGAAGGAATAAAGCCATGTACATTGTTTCAAACAAGTTAGTAAGACTGACATAACTAATAATTTTAACTCCAGCCAAGTTCTGCTTCAGCTCCTAAACTGTCTGTCACGTCAGGTATGCAGGATTTTTTTTAAGAATATATCTCTAAAGTAGTTCAGCAATTCATCTACATTCCCAAATATCTAGGTGGATATCACCTCCAAATGTACATGCTCATGTAACTGAAGAGATCCCTTTTAAGAAATAGAACAGTAAGTTGTTACAGCTCTGTATCTTGAAAACCTTTCTGCAAAACTGCTCTACACTCCTCTGGCCCTTCCTCCTGCTCGTTCAGGAATTAGTAACAACAGCTTGCACTTCCTTCCAAGGACTTCCTGTTTGTAACACCTCTCAGCACTCATGAAATAAGTGCATTCCTTTCCCCCTCACGTTATGTAATCCTTCTGGATGGAATTCAGCAACTTCTGTTTCCATAAGCAGATGCTGAGCACAGGCCATTTGTCTAGACCCTCTCAGTCACCCAGGAATGAAGCAGGAACTTCTTCAAGGTAATTCATCCCTCCCTTCTCTTCAGCTCATCCTGGAGAAAGTGCAATTTAAAATTTAGACAAAGTATGAGATGAGACAAATCCCATTCTTCCAAGTCACAGTCTGAAACAAACACTTACAGGACCTTAGCTCTCAAGGATTTTTTTATGCGCTTAGCTATTTCACTTACGTATTTGTGAAGTTTATTACTGCAAGGTTAAGTAATTTGTCTAAGTTACAAAAGTAGTCTGCTAAGCTGACAAAGCTTTCCCTATCTTCAACTTGAACTCTAAAGGCAGTTCTACATTTTTTTTCACCGATTCTCCCATTTTATAAACTTGAGCTATCAGCCAGTCACTGGATTTAGAGAACAAAGCTAAAGCTTATTATAAACTCAGTATCTTCAAAGCAGGTCAAATATGAGTACATGGCTTTTTGCAGTACATTCAGGAAGATCTGATGAATTCAATGATGGATTGCCTTTCCAAACTCTGCATGCAGGACTAAAAAAGGAGAATAATATTTCTACAGGGAAAATGTAATTTCACCAACTGTAGCATCATTACTGTCACTGAAAAAAGAAGTAATTGTTTCCATAAACAAAAGCCTACTCTTCTCAGCACGACAAAAGAGGAAACAGCTAAGCAGAGCATCACCACGTTGTTCTTTCTTGGTAAGAACTGAAATTCAGAGGGAGTAGAGAAACCCGAATACCTTCAGTGCAAACAAGTGCAAAAGATTCTGCTCAGCCATGTGATGCTGGGCTCCAGACAGTCCCTGTGTACTCCAAGGCTCCAAGCCTGTGTTCAGGTATGGAAAAAACCCCCATTCCATTTTCATTCCATTTTCAGCTGTGCAGAACATACAAGGGTTTGTTTGCCTCACAGCTCACTTCTAATGGTATTGATACCAGCTTGGCAAACCACAAATGCCTATTTAGGCAAATTCAATAGACATCCTAGGCATCAATTCAGCAAAAAAGTTTATCTTTTATGAGACAATTACTTTTCTATGATGCACTACTAAGGAAGCACAAGACTAGAAACTAAGACAACACAATGGAGAGCAAGGAAAGGTTGGGAAGAGGGCTTCTGTGATGGTTTGCTATAGGCTTTGCAAACAGTAGAAGGAATACAAACAGCGGGAAGGAACAGAAGGGATGCAGTTATTAAGTCAGCACTGTACCTCATGGAACTTCTCAAGATCTTCATAAGATAGTTCCTTGCTATGTGAATATCATTTTCAGATGGCATATTCTGTGCTACAATATCCACCACCACTTTCATCTTCCTGAGCAGCCAAGCAAGGGGAGGAACAGACCGGACTGAGTTGTGACGTGAGGCAAGTCAAGGGGACAATAACTTATAAGTTCTGTTTCTTTTTTTTTTAGTATTTGGGAACACACGTATATTTTGAGAGGGTTTTTTTTTTTTTTTAGATGTAATAGTCTGAACAGCCTGAACACACTGATGGATATCTAGAAGGTGGAATCACGAAGATACCTGCTTTTGTTGAAATTGACAACATGACTAAAAATTAATTTACTGTGCATAGTCAACAGTGCTTTCTGCTGGATTCTACCATCAGCATTTAAATTACCAAATTTAGTTACATTCACTTTGTCCTGCACTTCAAGAAACATTTTTTTTCCTAATAAGTGGAGTACAGCATAAATATTGACTCCAAAACTCAGCACAAATGTGTAGAAGGACTGGTGAGAAAAGATTAGAAGACTCAAAAAAGGAATATTTTGCAAGCAATTAAAGATGCTGGAAGCTGAGCATTTATATTCTAATGTAATAGCTCTGTATTAATTCTGAGTGACAGAATGAGATCATCTGAACCTGCAACCCAGAAAACCTCTTGCATAAATGGAAGCATTAATAAAAGCATTTCCCTGAGAGTGTCTTTCTACCAGTGTTTTTACAAAAGCTGCTGGAAGGAAAATGCTGGTAAGCTTTGAAGATACGATAGAAAGGGACACCTCCCCCCCTCCCTCCCAATTTCTACTGACTATAATCAATCCATTATATAGTGGTCCCAATGACATGTGTGTGCAAATTCTTTAGTAATAAAACAGCCTTTCCAATCCAGTTTTTCAGAATAAATTTGGGCTTTTCTATTTACTGCTTGGAACTCATTGAGAATGACACTATGAATTTTACAGGCTACAGAGTTCAGCCATACTCGTTCAGATTGCTGCAGTAGTACTGAGGAGATTGACTGAATGGGGGGAAGGGAGTAGAGAAAAAATGTACTTCCTTGACCAAGAGAAAAAAACAATTAAACTGGACAAGCAGGTTTATCTGTAAACAACTAAAGTCAGAAAAGTACCTTAAAAATGAAAAGCAGACAGGAAATTGGATAAAGCTGCAGATTACTAAATCTTTATTTTCAATTTACTGAATTAACCAAACTACCTCAGCACACAATAATATTAATGAATATGAGCCATTTCCTCTGTTTTCAAACACATTCTGAATTCCTTAGTAAAGGTTCATATAAAAGGCCAGCAGATACAGCAGAGGCATTCAGTTTCCCTCTCCAGACAAATTTGCTTTATTCTTATCTACCAAAGAGCACCCTTGTGGTAAGCCTCTTGCAGCTGGAGTCTCACAGGAAAAGGACAGGCAGTTCCAAGGACCTGCATCCATGTCGAAGCCATTTCTAGGGTTTACTTGTCTGTGGATGTTTGGTTCCAGCCCTCTGCTGAACGGCCTGACTGCTGGCTCCCACAGATGTGTAAGGCTGCAGATCTTCCTTCACTGCGAGCAGCAGCAGCCACACATGGCAAAGGCTTGTGCGTTGTTTCTGGAATGGAAACTTGGCTTTTCATTGTCTCATCACTGGTCCCTTTAGCTCAAAGGAGTGGTTTTTAGAACAGCAGCGGGGACATACCCACGCAAGGACACTCTGGCCCATCTCAAGAACAAGGTAATGAACAGTTCCTATGGGGATTTTTCAGGTAAGACTTCGGAAATGTGAAAATGAACAAGCGTCATACTAATGGAGCATTTTAACCAGGCCTGCCAAGCCATCTCTCATTTCAAAGGCTATCTGCTGTTACTTCAAGTCCTCAGAGTGCCTGAAATTCACCGACCCGTATGCCTGCTTTTCACTTTGAACCTAAGCATCTGTTCAAAAGGCTGAGCTCGGCTGGGAGCAGAGCATTAGGAGAGCCCGCACCGCTGGATGTCACCACAAGGAAGGTTTAACCCCTCTCCTCCCCGCGCACGGCGCCGCGCAGCCGCCGCCGGCTAATGGCAGGCGCACGGGACCGCACGGGAACGGCACTGCGGCGCCCTCTGTCGCATACAGGCGGCACCGCGCCGCCCGCAAGGCGGGCTCTGTCGCCTCTGACAGCTCCCTCAGCGCTCCTGCCCGCTTGCTGCCCTCCCGCCGTCAGCATGTCTCATGCCAACGAACCCTTCCTCAGGACATTACCGTGGCGCTCCGTTCTGCCACCCCGAAACGTCCCGCGGGTAGGTCGTATTTTCTGCTCAGACTGCAGAACGCACGGCACCGCTTCAAATCGGCAGTCAGCACTTATAGTCAGGGCTCCCACGGCACACCTAACCCCAGTGGGCATTCAGCGCCAGTCCTTACAAGCGCAACGCTCCCTGCTGTTCAGATGTATCAGCTGCACCAGGAAATAACACCAAAATTCAGACAAGAATTTAGGAGTTTTATAATTTGTCCCTGCGCGTGGCAGGGGGTTGGAACAAGATGACCTTTAAGGTCCCTTCCAACCCAAGCCTGTGTATACGATTCTATGAGTCTGTGATTCTATGATTCTGTGATTCTATGATTCTACAACTTAAAGGGAGGACAAGCCAGCAGCCTCTGTGAGGACTGAACTGGTACACAATGCCAGCACTAATTTTCAGTTAAAACCCTTGTACTGATGATTTATATTAAATACTATTTTGAAAATTACACTCAGTTTTCACTCACTTTCTACAGAACATTTTTGTTCACAAAGCTGCAGACCGCTGTTTCACAGCATAGTCCATGCGTTTCAGGATACAGCTTCCTTGCAAGCCTCAGAATGTGGGAACCAGACAACGTAGTTAAGCTGAATTACAGCTTTCCAAACGAAATCCTCCTCCTTCCCCACGCACCAAGATGCAACTCCAGACTTTCCAGCAGCAAAGCAAAGCCTCTCTCCAGCGCTTTGTTTTTAAAGTGCCCCAAGTTCACATCTTCATAGTTGCACCAGGAGGTCCAAACTACTTGCAGTCATTTTAAGTCTTGCATAACCAGGAACGTGTCCCGATTCCAGGGGTAGGTAAATGGCTGCAAGACTGCTCTGCCTGCATGCCAAGGATGCAACAATAGGGAAATGCAGAAAGGCTGCAGTACAGAGATACAAATGGAAACTTACACATGCTTAGAGGTCAAATGCACAGTTCATTGGCATTCTCAAGCAAGAAGCATGCTCAGACAATGCACGTACCAAACGGCACATCTCACAAGGTGCCCTCAGATTGTTTCAAAACCAAATAAACCAAATCATGCCTCAGCTGCTTGTCCTACAGAAAATTTCCTCTCAGACATCATTAAGACACTGGTTATAAACATTGCTGCCCCACATCAGCCATGCAAGTGAACTACGAGCAGTTCAGTCCTTGGGATCTCCTCAGTGAGTCACTCATTCACTGTTTATAGCTCACACAGAGAAAATGCCAAGAATCTGTAGTGACAGCACAGGTACCCTTTCTTGTCCCCTTATAAGTCCCGCACAGATTCATAGTTCCCAGCCTTTTTACCTTACCTCCTTTAAAATAACACTAGGCCAGACGTACCAACACTTCATTAATCAATTTTCTGTAAACCTGTAAATGTAGGGAAAAAAAACTCCTTCCGAGACTTTTTTTTTTTATTATATTTTCCTTCAGTTCACCAACCTGTGCTTGATGGATTAAAATACACGAGAAGACCAGCATAAAATGTAATTAAATAGATATGCAAAAGCCACTGTAAATAAACTACAAAATCACTCATTCAATTTATGGAAAGCATTTTTTTTTTAATCCTTGGTGGAATAGAAAAGAGGATAAAAACCACCATGAAGCTGCAGTGGCCTCAGGGCCACAGGGGCCTCAAGTAATAAGAAATTAACAACGTCACTATTTTTTATTAAAAAAAATAGTTTAATGCCTTTTTTCCCTGCAGATTGTGAAGACCTAACCCAACTGCCAAACCTGGGAGCTCATGATTAGAACAGGATCATATTTTTCTAAAAAGAAAAGATAAAATTGCTATCTGAACAAATCAAGTATTTTTTTGGAAAGAGCACTCAGTACTGCAGGAGTCACTGCTTTCCACAAAGACATTAGGTGTTCTCTCTCTCAGGCAACTCTATTCATAGAATTCAAATTACTTTATGTTATGCTAGTCACCACTTGCACATCTATCTGCCAAGATAATGTAGGAATGAAGTATTTAAAATAAAACTATATAAGGAATGTGAACAGGTTCTTGCGTCATGCTCAATATTTCAATACATCCATGATTTCTTCTGATCAGGGCTGAAACGGTTGTTATCAATTCCACTAAAAAAAAAAGCTTTAGGTTAAGTGAAATCCAATCCTCTCCTTTCCCCTTGGCATTTTCAGTGTTGTCCTGCCTCCTGACACACCTGTCAGTATCTTTGGATGTAAAGGAAACCAAGCAATGGGTAAAAGTGACATTAAAAGGAGGCCAAAGCATTCAAAACTTGAGGTTGAACAGTTTCCTGAACACAGTTACTCTCCTACTTTACTTTCTTTGAAAATGGAGAAGGGGAGTGGTGTGTATGTGTGAAAGAATATGAGAAAGTAGAAAACCACATAAAGTCCCCAGCATTTTTCATGCAACAATTTCATATTAAGGGATCCCCCTCAAATTAAAAACTCTCATAATATATTTTGACGTAAACCTTCACTTTTGAATAACCGATTATTCAAAAAGTTATACAGATACACATACATATGTATATATATGTATATAGATATATAACAGATGCACATATATGCAAAATCACTTTAAAGGC
>JBCJKH010046627.1:1165-15569 GCA_039877255.1 Loriculus beryllinus | reverse complement strand
AGGTTGCTCCAAGCACTATCCAACAAGCTTGAACATCTCCAGTTATGAGGCATCCACAGCTTCTCTGGGAAACCTGTTCCAGTGACTCATCACCCTCATAATGAAGCATTTCTTCCTAATATCTAACCTAAATCTACCTTCTTCCAGTTCAAATCCATTCCCCCTCATCCTATCATTACATGCCGTTGTAAAAAGTACCCCTCTAGCTTTCTTGCAGGCCCGCTTTAGGCACTGAAAGCTGCTCTAAGGTCTCTCTGGAGCCTTCTCTTGTCCCCAGCTGTCTCAGCCTGTCTTCATACGAAAGGTGCTCCAGCCCTCCTATCATCTTCATGGATTGCTCTGGACGTGGTTGAGCAGGTCCACATCCCTCTTGCTTTGCTGCCCCAGAGCTGAGCACAGTTCTCCAGGTGGGGTCTCGTGAGAGTGGAGTAGAGGGGCAGGATCACCTCCTTTGACCTGCTGGTCACGCTTCTTTTGGTGCAGTCCAGGCATGGTTGGCTCCCTGGGCTGTGAGCCCACACTGACAGATCATGTGGAGCTTCTCATCAAGAAACACATGCTGTGTTGGTTCACATGCTGTGAAAACACTTAGATGCCCCTGATATTTGTCTCTTGACCCTAGTTATCAAAGGATCAGACTTGGAAATCCACTCCCATTTTGCCAGAGGTAACCAAACCTTCAGGACCCAGAGAGTCTCCTCCTCTCTCAGCCCAATAGCTTTCAGGCTGCTGCAGTTATGTGTTCTCAGGTCCAGCCTGACTTGAGGTTGTGCATGTGTTCCCATAAACACACACACACATTCACACACACTACTAACTCCACATATACTCAGACACACAGACTAACGCAAACATACTGCTTTTACTGTTTTATTGACATCCACATGAACAAACCAAGCACCCACAGAAACATAAGGAATATGGCCCAAACCTCTCCTCCCCTCTGGCTGATCAGGATTGAAGGCTGCTGTGGGAATCATAGAATCTTTAGGGTTGGAAAGGACCTTAAGATCATCCATTCCAAGACCCCTGCATGTGAGGGATGCCTCACACTAGACCATGTCCTGAAGCTGCCCAACCTGGCCTTGAACACTGTCAGGGATGGAGCGTTTACTACTTCTCTGGGCAGTCTTTTCCACAAAGAAGTAAAGAACTTCTTCCTTATATCCAGCCTGAACTTCCCCTGTTTAACTTTAAACTCACTACCTCTTGTCCTGTTGCTACAGTCCCCAATGAAGAGTCCCTCTCTGGCATCCCTGTAGCCCCCTTCAGATACTGGAAGGCTGCTCTGAGGTCTCCACGCAGCCTTCTCTTCTCCAGGCTGAACAGCCCCAACTTTCTTATCCTATCTTCATACGGGAGGTGCTCCAGTCCAAAATGCTGCTGCATGGGGGAACATGGCCCCAGTCCAGTGGATTTTGGGGGTTTGAAGAGTTTTTAGCACCTCACCAGCCAATGAGGGATCAGGGCTGCAAAACCTATTTAGGGTAGTTGAGGTAAAAATAACTTTAACACACGATCTGTGCTGCCAAACTTACTCTGAAGAGCTGTTTCTCCACCTCATCATGGACAAGGTCAATGCCCATCCTCTTCTCCCGGTGAAGCAAGCACTCCCGAGCAACCTGTTGAGGACATGCATCAGTGCCAGTGGTCCCTACAGGGGTGGTCCTCATGTCAAATAATGTAAAAAAAGAGATTATGGGTGGGCATAGAGATGACATCATGGGTTAAAACATACCCAGAGGAGATGGTTTAGCTGACAATGAGCAGCCCAGCTGCAACATCAGCATTAAATCAACATGAGGGAGCACACGTGTCTCTGGTGCAACCACAGCTGAATGCAGGGACCTGTGTCAGGCTTGATGCTGACCTTGCCAGAGCCTTGTAGTAGGACAGGGGCTTTTGTTTCCCAAACCAGGGTTTTGGATATACTGATTATAAAAATATTTGGTTAAGCAAATACTGTTCTGATGTGCTCAGCATGTGCTGAGAGGGGATGCAGCAGACGACAAGGGATTTGTTTATTACAAACTTAACTAATGGTCTCTTAATAAAAGCTTTCTCGATGTTACAGAGCTGTAATGAAACTTAATCAGATGTTTGAATGGCTGCAGATGTTTTAGCTATAGGTTACAGCCTGCAGCCCATTGGACAAGGTGCTTACCTGGAGAGGAGCCTCCGTCTCAATCAAGGCTCTCTCCAGTCGCTTCTTCACATCTGTGAGCGCCCTGGTCTCCTTGATCATCTCATCCAGCTCATGGCAGAGCTCGGACTTCCAGAATCCTATATCGTTGACACGTACTCCCAGTTTTTTGGTGCTCTCTCCTTGGGTTTTCATTGTTTGCTGATGTTTATCCTGAATCATGCGGCAGGTATCATCTCTCAGGCGCTCCGAGTTTTGACGTGAATTCTCCGACTCTTTGTAGTTGGTCGTATTGGACTGGTACCAGTCCTCGGGGGTGTAGCGGGTGAAGAGGTCTGTTCTGTTGCAAACAAAAGGCAGCGTCTTGCCAGGGGTTACCCCCTTGGCACATTTGGTAAAGGGAGCCAAAGTTGGGTTGATGGCAGCTGTTTTATAGTAGCTTCTGGGCATCCAGGGGAGGCTGAAGGTCTGAGGCAAAGGGTAGTAAGGAAAACGGTTCTTATAGCTTGAAGCCATGGTGCTTATGGCAGGCAGAAACTTGTTAGGTGTTGATCTTGGATGGGCATACGTTGCAGTTAAGGGAGAGCCAACCAACTCCATTCTTGAACACCGCTCTGCTACTCACGTATGTGTCCTGCACAAAGGAGACAGAAGATGACAACCTCACTCGGTAAGCTCCTGTACTTGGGTTACTTCTTACAGCAACATATGCAACTTGTAATACAAATAGCAATGCACACAGCACCCACACATCCCCTGCACAGGCCTACAACTCTTGAAAGCAAATTCCTTCTGCCAGAATCCGATGCACTTGTATACATAAGGATTTGACTTTGTTGTTAGCATCTAACATCAGGTCTTGAAATGTGGAGAGAAACAAATCATCGCTGCTAAGAAGAGTGACAGATATTATGCCTTCATCTTCCTTAAATCTGTCAATCCAGTGTAACTGTAGTTGCTGACTGTGGGCTGTTCATTTGTTTCTTTTGGCTGGCGTAGCTGCTGATCTTATAGTACTCCAGATACTATTTTCTCTTAAAAAAGTTCCATTACCAGCCCTGGTAGCTTTGGACACACATCTGCAGCCAACGCAGCATGACTGGTGTGTGAGGGACTTCATCCTCATCATCTCTATCTTCAACTGCATTACATGCTCAAGTGAGGAGGCTGTAGGTGAGCTGAGCTATGCAGGACTATACCCAAATTTGAACGCACTCTCATGTATTTCCACCTAAAAGGAACAGCAATCTCTGGCTTGCAAAGGAAGAAAAATGTCTGTGGCTCACCTGATGTACAATAAATGCACTTGGAAAGGAAATATCCCGCAGTCTTTCCAGAGCAGCTCATAAACACCACCCTTGCAGTAACCCTAGGAGGAATGAGCACACAAGAAGATCTTGTGACCAGTAACTGCACACAGCAATGTGGGTGCTTACTGCTCTTTCCAGATTCAGATTATCAGTCAATTAGAATCAGAAATGTAATGTCAGGGCCATCAAATGTACCTAACACACCTAATGTGAGGACACTTGGAGGGTATGTCGTGTTCGGTATGAAGTGTGGTCACAGCTGACAGCAGCCAGCTGACGTGCTGCAGGAACGCGTTCCTCCACTAAGATCAGGACACTCGTGTGCTACAAAAAGGTCCCTGGATGGGAGTAGGGTTCGACGTGATGCACATGCTGAATCCTATTTGTTACAGGATGAGATCAACTTTAATCCTTTAAAAGTGTGATGTTTGCGTGACATAAACTCACTTTTATTCTAGTATAAAGCAATCACATGACTAGAGGTTTAATTGCTCCTCCTGGCCTACCCTGAGCGTTTTGCATCTGCAGGTGAGCTGATTTTAAACCCATAACACCCTCGAAAAAGAGTGTTTCTTTCATCTTAGTCACCTCTGCAACAAAGAACGCCTCTTTCTGCACAAGGGCAGGACCAAGGACTCACATTTGCCTACTGGAAAGCTTAAAAGGCAATAGATGGGAGGCGACACACAGAGCCAGGGAGGCTCTGCCTGTGAGCTGCTGTTGCTGTAACCCTCTAATGCCAGACACTCGCAGCTCATTGACTTTCTGGAGCCATTCCCATTTACACCAGGCAGTGAGCAGACCACACAACTCATTAAAGCAGATGTTTCCTAACATCTGGCTAAGGGGAGAGGTGACCTAGGAGACTTCTTGTGTCACCGGTGCCTGTGAAGCTTTGATGCATTCAGATGAAGTGTCTCAAAATGCTTATTTGCAATAAGCAAATGGCAAATATAGGAGAATAACTCCTTCAGCTAAGGCAAACTGGAGAAAAATAGGGATGAGTCAGAGGGGAAAAGTGCACAGCTTACAGCTGGGAAATCATTGAACTTTGAGGACTGCATTCTCAAGCCTTGCCCAATTTTGGCCATGCTGGCACGGGCTGCCCCAGTACCTGACTTGACAGCAGCATAGCTGCAGGCACTGAGTCTCACCCCCAGATCCAGCCTGGCCAAAGAGCCTGTGGGATCAGCAGCAGGAAACTCACACCCTCGCATTTAGCAAAGAAGCTTTCACAAACACGACCCCTCTGAGCCAGTTTGGCAGAACTGAGGCCGAAATGTCTGTGCTCAGGTCCAACAAAAACCACTGTGTGTGCTGGTTCCCACAAACCAGTGCCTTCAGCCCTTTTGTCCCTGCTAGGGATAAACCACTGCTCTTGCCTGAGCTTCGCACCACCTATTTATACCTGAGAAACTGCAGTCAGAGAGTGGGAGACAGCTTCCCTGGCTCCCATCCCTGGCTCTCACCCCTGCAAATAATCCCCTTTTCACACATGTTTAAGAAAGGAAGGAAAAACCCTCGGGAATGGAATGGAGTTACTATTCCCTACATTTCTAGCTGAAATAAATACCCCTGCATCCCCTTTGGGATAAGCAATCCTAGGGTGATACTTTCTACCACCCCTGAAGACAGACATATGTCAGGAGCCACCAACCACCTAGTTTGGGTACATTTGGATGATATAAGAGATACTGGGGGGGATTAGGAGAAATACCTGCTGTTTAGTCCCAGTTAAAGCAGACTCTCACCTAGGTGTGGGATGCACGCCAGGGTTTGGGTGTCTAGAGCTGCTACTTGCTGCTGTGCTGTCAGGCTCAGTGGCAGCACTGTAAGGCACTTAAGCATCCCTGGTGTCAGTGACACAGAACCAGGGGAGCACTGCCATAGGCACAGGGTGCTCAGCAACCAGATTCTACCCAAGGCAACTCCCTGCTGCTGCTATGGCAACCTGATGCAGCCGTTGGGCAATGCAGTGCTCTCGATGGGCAACATGGGGCCAGCCCTGGGCAGCCCAGTGCAGACTCTGTGCCTCTGTGGGCAACTTGATCCCTAGGCCAAACAGCCCTTGAGCATCTTGGTACCACCCAGGGCAACCAATTGCCACCCATGGGCAAACCAATGCTCCTAATGGGCAAACCAGCGCCCTTATTGCTTCATTTTACCACTTTAGGTTAACCATGAGTTATGTGGATGGCTCATTAAATACTCAGACACATCTGTGTTCTCATAGCCTTTTTCAGTCTCATTTTCACAGCCATTCCAGCTGCAGACTGAGCCTGTACCAGTGTTTTGCAGCTTCTCGTGAGAGCAGGGACACCCTGCCCCACCACTCCTGCTCTCTATGCACGCACACGGAGCTGGCCTCCTCCAGAAAGCCATGCCTCTGCTGCCAAAGATCTGACATAAAAAATAACTCCAGCTCTTTGGTGTATACAAAGCTTAGTGCACTTTGATTTCACTTTAAACACACGTCTTGCTTTAGCCGAGTGAAGAATCAGCTTAATCAAAGCGAAATAAAAAGTTCAGCACAAGTTGCTTTTCTAGAGCTAAATCAGCTAAAATAACTGAAGTTAAAGCAAAGCAAGCTCTGCCCCTGGGCAGGACACACTCACACCCTCAGGTCAGCCCTGCTATCTGGTCCTTGCACATTCCCAGCCTCCATCTACACCCGCTCTCACTCCCTGCCCAGAGCCAATTCTGTTCAGCTGAATCACNNNNCAATGAGGAACACCACTAATTGTTGGAGGCAACCACATGATCTTGAAGAATTTGCTAAATGAAGCAATAATAATTAGATAATATTGTAAATGCTTTCTGTGTGCTCTGCAAAGCACACAGGCTTTCTGGGGAAGCATCCACAAGCACCGAGATGCAGACAGACAGCAGGGGATGTGAGAATGGACAAAGCTTTGGTCCCACCATAGCGTCTGGAGTGGCTTTTCAAGTGAAGGGCTAATACCATACCTAAAAGCTATAAAGACAAGGAGACTTGGCAAGGGTAAAACAGTCAACTTCACAAACCAAGTGATCCTCAAGGAAGAAGGTACCAACTGCACACAGTAAGAGGTCCCCAGATTCCTCATGCTCTGGGTACCACACAGAATAAAGTAAACTATATCACCTCCACTTATTCAAGGGATTAATCTGGGTTCTTTAATTGTGACTACAACTCCAACAGCAGCAAATCCATTGCAATTAGAAAAGCAGCTCCCAGTTCTGGTGAGGCACATCCAGATTTGATGGACATGTGAGAACACAGTTTGTCCCCAAGCCTTGACCATTTTAGCTCAGAATCATCAAACAAAAACAAGGGTGAAAACGTGATGCTGATGTGAAGAGGGTGCCAATTTTCAGCACGTCAGCCCAGGTTTGTCTGGTTGCCTAAACTGGAATTTCGAGGGATACATTTAGATACCTAAGTACAAAATCTACTGCCAAAAGCTGTCAGTCTCTCTGTCACAGCTCTGCATTCTCGCTGTCTATTAATACAGCATTACGCTGGATCATAAGCTGCCCTTCTGAAAATACCCAGATCCAGATCTTTTATAGCATCCATCATGAGTTTACATGTACCCATAGCACTGCCCAGTCGCTGTTTTACCCCACTTTTGAATATCCCTTTCTCTCCTATAAACACTGAGCCCCCCCACTGCCACACCAGAGGTCAGAACTGTCAAGAAGAGGGCTGAGGGGTTGGATACCAAACCTGAAGGAGAGGGATGGGAAGCTAAGCAGATTGGCAAGGGAAAAGACGCAGCTTTGGACATGGGAAGCCACTGAAGATCATCTGGGATCTCCCTTCCTCTGCCAATAGCCCCTTGAAGAGTTTGTGTCCTTTTTTATGGCTGGAAAAACTCAGGTGTTTGTACCAGTGCCTGCACAGCCACATGCAGCATGTGGAAGCATCACCATTGTGGTTGCACTTGGAAAACCCAGCTCCCCAGTTTGCTGGCAGACATCTTCCTGTGCTCTGCAGGCAGACAGTGGAGTCCCAGCAGGGCAAATGCCCACCTATGAACAAGAGGCAACGCCAAATTGAAATATGTGGTTAATTCCAGCTCATTTGAGTCACTTCCTTGGGATCCTTAAATGGCTACAAAAATGCAGTCCATCAACAGGTTACACTAGCAGGACCTGACACTTCTCCCTTCCTCTGGTTCAAGGTGGGATGACATCTGCAATGTCCATGAGCCTGTACTGGAGTAAATATAGCATAAGGTGGGGAAGAATCATCCCACAGTTCATGCTGCAATGCAGCCGGGATGGATTGCACGTGTTGGCAAAGGCTTGAGAAACCACCTCACATTGTCAGCACATCAGTGCAGTCTGCCCTGGGCTCAGCTCTGACACAGGAGTATTCATAGAAAAACTGTTAAAAATGTTGTTGAAAGCATTCCTGTCTTTGTGGTGGAAACATGCTCTATTGCATCCTATTGCCTCTTATCCGAACTAAATTAGGTACTTTCTTTAGGATTAGGCAAATGGTGCAAGAGAAGCTGGGTTTCTTCCATGCCCCATAAGAGATGCACAGAGTGATACACAGACTTGGATGTTGAATTGCCTGAGGGCAGATGAACCTGGACTCCCTTGAAAGCATCCTTCAGCAAGACCAGACCTGCTGAAATTCTACTCTTAAAGTTTTGGTTTCCAAAGATATCAAGGATATAATATTGCCTTTAGACTAAAGTGATCTTCACCTCTGAACACGAGGCTCTTAACCAAGAGAGAAACCAATAAAGAGATTGAGAAGTAGACTGGCAGATGAATTATTCAGTCTAATCATGGTAGCATTTGATTGAGCTTTCCAAACAATAAATGTGGCATGAATAAATCATTACAAATCCCTCCTTGAGCTCTCATCATGAGTCACAGCCACCAAACCACAGAGGCTCAGGGCAGGCTGCTCTGCGCATCCACAAGGTTAAGACACAGATAACTCCTGTAATCACAGCAACTGTGATCTCAGAAAATGCAGTAATTTACTGGTGATGTTCCCAACAATGACCAACTATTGGAAATAAGAAACAGTCATTTTGGGGAAAGCCTCCCTCTAGCCACTTCAGTGCACCATGGGCTTGCAGGAGGCTTCTGGATCTTGCTGTCTACATTGTCCTGACCGCAAAGTCCAAGGTTATGGGGAAGGTGTGCTCTAAATTGCATCCAAGAAGCAATGGGTTGTTCACACCATAAAAATCAACAAACTGCACAAACAGACATACAAGCAAGTAGGAGACAGTCCTGTGCACACCCACTCATTCATAGTCATGTGAAAGGTCTAGGCATCAGTATAAAAAGAGATGAGCACATAACATCAGAGGGTGCAGAGCACCGCACATCTCTGGCTGCCTGCGACCTGCCAAGAGCCTGACATGAGTTTTGTTCTTCCTACCAAGTTCATTCTTGGTCTCTTTCTGTGATCACCTCCTTCGCACAGAAAAGGCCTTAAGAAACCATCCCCAGCTCGTTTTCCCTCTGTAAGTCCCATCTTGCTCTATCCCCTGATTCATCAAAGGTGCAACCTTACAACCACCCTGGGAACTGACTTCTTTCCAAGGAGGAGGCCAGGCAAAAACTCCTCACTGTGCTCTGATAACCGATAGAAGGGGGGAAAAGGGAAATTAAACCATTTTCTCTATATTCACCTTGAAATATCCCACCCGAGAAAGCATTTAACCATGTGCTGTTTATTAACATCATGACCACCACCATTATTTCAGTGCGATTTAAACACCAACTTCAAATTGAGCCCCAGCATCTGAGGTCTGCTGAGTAGAAATAGATGGCTCACATGATTGATGCTATGCACATGCTTTTGTGCTTAGCAAAAGTGAGTTATTGATGGCCTCTCCATGCTCGTATACACTCCTCATTGCTGAACCAGATGTGAAAGCAATTAGCACAATGTGAAGGCTCTTTTAAGTCTGTGGGGCTTTTTATAGGTTAGTGTTTATTTTTGGACCTACTTTCTTGAGGTGAATTTTGGCAGGCCCCTCAAGGACTGGTTTATGTCACGACTGGCTATTGTTTAAAGTTCTTTATTGCTTTGGCAAGGAGTTGGGTTGGAAAAGGGAGGGGAGAGTCACTGTATATTTTTTTCTCTGTCATCATACTCAGGCTACTATTTCACAGACAGTAAAAGGATCACAAAGTCTGCAGAGCCGATAGGAACAACCTCAGCTTCTTACTCCTCAGGAAATAGCAAGGGCTGAATGCAGTCCCGTTGTGGAAGTGCCCAGAAAACTCGTCTGGAAAAGAAGCCAGCCTTCACGGAAATTGTTCCTAAATAGAAAGACGGGAAAATAATCTTTCTCCTTACTTTTCAGATCCCCTTTGCAGTGCTGCCAGGGTGCTCTTTCCATGGTCATATAAACACTTTTCCCCGCAGCACTAAACCTTTGTGGAGGGATATGCTTCTGCATCATCCCATGGCACTAACCCTTGCTTGTCATTTGGCCAGAGAGGAGCCTTTGCTGCAGAAAGGCCACTGATTCCTAGGCTGCAGTGCTTGCCTACATGGGGAAATAAAACCAGACAATCCCAACAGGCGAACTACCCATGAGAATGATGGAACTCCAGAGAGAAAGGACCATGCAGCACCTCCACCAGTGCAGCTCTCAATGCTGGCAAGGTGCTGGTCTGTGGTACCCTTCCCCACTGCTATCACACTTGTGTAGCTCAGGGCAACGAAATACATCTCCCAGTGCATAGTAACCTGAGTAAATACTTCAGCAAACACAACAATGTTCCTTGCAGGCATGGTTGAGGAAATCTGCTGGGCATCAACACCCAAGGTGAGACATGGGTGGTGTGTCCCTATGCACAAAACAGACTAAGTGACTGCAACTGATTTTACACCACCACCCAGACTGTGCATGAGTGCTGCTAACACTTCTGTAGGTAATCACTGTAAAGAGATCACTTACAGAGTTACTCCTGCTGAAAAGGAAACAATAATTCCACGTTCCAGCATCAGTTATTATTCAGGATCACTCAAGGGATTGTCTAACTCCAGACAGAATTTCCTCTTATCAGATTTGGCCACTGAGAGCTCTGATAAACACAAAGTGTGTGTATTTGAGAGCCATTTTGTTATGCAATATGAAAAACTCCAACTACATTCAGTTGCTGGATAAGGACAGCAAAGCATCCTATCTCGCTTGGTCAAATATTGGGCTGGAATTTGAGCCTGAATCTGACCCTCCTTTTCCTTTCAGAAAATTTGGCTTTATTACCACATTTGTGACTGGCCCTTACAGCAGTCTCAGCCCAAGCCAGGATGCCAGACACAGATCCAGCAGCAAGGTATGGGATGAACTTGGATGCAGTCCCAGCTGCAGCCTGTGACGCTCAGGGCCCTGGGTGGTTTAGGTCAGCATCGCTCTCTGGTTTCCTCACATCAACAGCATCAGCAGCTGCTGAGGTTTGAGGATTACAGAGGATGTTTACTACTTCCAAACAAAGGGAAACCATTTCCATGTAAAGCTGGCCAATAGTGAAGACAGCTTTGATCAGATTAGATCCTGTAAATTACTTGATATCAGTTGGTAGATTTTTTTCTTGCTGGAAAGAACAGATCAGATTTCCTATTAAACCCCCTTTTTTCCTACCCCCGCAAGTATCTTTCGTTGTCCATCTGTCCCCCCCTATGACAAGCCAGCAAGAGGAGCATTTCTTTTCTGCCATGCCCTGCTGCAGACCTTTAGAACTACCATTGAGGTTTCATTACATAAATATTTTGCCTGATACTTTATCTCGTATTACATGTAACTTTTATCCTTGGAACACTGCGGTCCACTTAAGTCAGATGGAGTACATGGCGCCTGCTAAAGAAAGTGGGAAAGCAGGGTTGAATCAATGGGTTTCTATCCCTCCAAGTGCAAATATTTTCAAGCAGATAAAGCAAAAAGTGTTTTCTAATTGGATCCTGGGCAGCCTTCAGGAAAAGGTGAATTCTGGCATGTTTTGGAGAGACGAAAGTTGATTAGACTAATAGGTAAGAGGATGAAAGTTGCCAAGGGCTCTGCATACTTAACCCTCATAAAGGTTTGCTCCAAAAACTACTTACAGGCTTTCATGGTTTGGGGTTTGTGCCAGGTATCTGCACACCATTGGGAATCACAAGGACATCCTCATGGAGAAAGGCCCCCGTCCTGGTGCTGGAGCCTCAGCAGGTAGCTGCTGCACAGGTCCTTCAGTCCTCACTGCTCAGCTTGATAGGTTTGCAAGCAGGACTCATTCCCTACCCAACCAGACTGGCTGTATGGGAGACATCTCCCATTCTGTTCTTCAGCCTTTTTCACAACAGCTTTTCCTGTGACCTCAGATACAGGCTGGGCTTTCCCAGTGTCACCAACATTCTTGGAAAGAAAGAGGTGGACAGAAAAACATCACACAAATGAACCTGAGGATGGGCAGGAGGGACCCTATGCTGGTAAGCTTGAGCCAAAACGTGATCTACCTTCATTCATCAGATATATAAACCAAAACAAACCACTCTGATTTCCCCTTAGAACAATGAAAATAGATAAAACCAGATAAAGACCAGATAAACAGATAAAACCAGATAAAGCCAATAATAACCGGAAGAGATTTGCAATAAATCATGAAAGCCAGAAAAACACACCACGAAATTTGCATTTTCCCACCCTTTGCTGCGGAAGAATTTTGTGATGTGCTTCCCCTGACCATCTGCAATCACAAACTATAATCACTATAGAATCTAATTCTAGTCACTACGGAAGTCAGAGCACCTATAGAGACTGGTAACACTTGAGAGGCCAGTAGAAATCTCAGGGCTTTCGGTGGGGCCATTGCTCATCTGAGGGCAGCAGGACATGAGGGAGGCTTCCCAGTGGTGCCAGTTCAGCAGCAATACCTGCCAGGGCTGGAGCCATGAGCAGCGAGTCCTTAAAAAGAGAATTCCAGACTAGAGTGAAAAAAAACACTTATGATGAGCCAAGTAGCTATAAAACCCCAGCACAGGAGTGCAGGGACCATGCGATTTGCTGTGGAGAAGCCCTTTGCACCCACTTGCAGGGATAAAACATAAGGAAGCACAAGTACTGAGACATGGATTCATCTACTGCTTTGTGCAAGGCTGGAGAACGTTAAGCACCGTGTTATCCCACCTGGGAGATGAGGAGGGATGTTTTTCAGGAGCTCAGGGGATTGCTGAGTACAAAAGAGGAACTGGTGACTAAAACCTGGGCTTAAGCAGGGGGAAATGACTTTGGGACAGCAAGAGCCGAGTGTACAGTTCTGCTCCCTCTGACCACGTTCATTGGCTCCAGATTTTCATCTTCCGGGTGATCTGGAAAGCGGATGTATAGAGATGAAACTGCGTGATCTCCTGAAGATGATTCCAAAAGGAAAGCCAAAAAGGGAATGAGATCAAAGGAGATAACCTAGCACTTTCATGCCCTTGTTTTCCCCAAGACACTTCAACAGCTGGATCTGAGAACAAGGGCAGTAGCATCCCATGGATCCAGCACCCTGATCAAAGACACCCCAAAGAGCATCCCTACAATGAGACCTCTGCATGCATATGGAGGGGAAAGCTGCAGCCCCAGGACCCACTGGTCAGGATGGACCTCCTCTGTGATGGGCAGAGAGCATGGACACACAGAGGGGTGTTTGAGCTGTATCTCAGCGGAAGCGCTTTTCCCTCTTATCGCTGTGGAGGGTTTATTCCTCAGTGTGTGCGAGCAGCAGGAAAGAGGCGGCTCAGGCTGGACCAGCCCTTCCCACAGTGGATATTCTGGCAGGAGCTCAGCTCTTTGGCTTGACTCTTCACAAACAAGCACCGGAGGGTTTCAGGTTTGCAGCCTGGTGGAACTCACATTTTTCCACTTTATTATTTTTCCCTTCTTTCTGGAGCGGGAGGTTCAGCTCCGAGGGGCTTTGCAGGGTTTTGTGCAAGTTATCTTTCAAATTTGGGGTTTGTGGTTTTCTTACACCCACCTTGAATTTTAGTTGAGAAGGGCCCAAAATATTAAGTGAGTAATTGGCCAAACCCAGTGGGTTTTGCCTCGTTTTAGGCCAACATTTTTCAAGCCACCTGAATATATAAATCATCTCAGTTGTAAAGCTGGGCTATAAAAGCAGAGGCAGCTCATTCACTTTCTTATACATTTAATACCATCACAGCAGGGAATGATTCTGCCCCAAAATAGTCCATAAAGAACCAAGGGAGTCTGCACAACCAGCTCACACGGAGACACTTGGCCTGTAGATACGAAGTAAGACAAATGACACCCTCCACCAGGCACAGGGCAGCTCCCAGAATGTTGTTTTTGAACTAAAGATGCAATTCTTTAAAGCCAATATCATGATATTTAAGGTACACGCTCATGAAAAGCTTGGGATTATGTATTTAATGCTGAGCATCACTTGAGTCTAATTAAAGCTCAATCCAAGTGCGACACCAATCTCACACAGAGAAAAGCTTTAAGCACAGTGCAAGGAGAGACATACCAGGAATATGTACAGTATATAGGAACTGGGAAGATGCACTGCCAGGATATGTTAAGCTCTCTGCATCAGAGGGTGTTTATAACTTGAGAGACTGAAATTCCACTGCTAGCATTGAAAGAAAGGAAATGAGGGCGGAAGGACCTGCCCGTGCTGTCAGGTTGTATTGTTGCGTTAGAACTTCCATGAAAATTCCATTAATTCCTGGAGTCATAAGGCTCTATGAAAACCTCATCTCTCACTCCAAGTTTCCTCTCTAAGCCTCATATCTGCATAGAAAATGTGACCTCAAGATGGGAATATCAAAGTCAAAACTGTTCAAATGATGGAAACCTACATTTTGTAAGGAAAAAGGTGTGGGACTAGACCACATCCATCCAATCTCTTGCTGAACTTCATGGGAGCTGGTGTAAAGGGTTGTCTCATACCGTCTAGCTGAGAAGTAAGGTAAACTATTCCATGTCTGCCTCTGTGGCTA
>JBCJKH010046625.1:7906-18777 GCA_039877255.1 Loriculus beryllinus | reverse complement strand
CCAGTTCCAAACCCCTGCCACAGGCAGGGACACCTTCCACTAGAGCAGGGTGCTCCAAGTGCTGTCCAAGCTGGTCTTGAACATTGATAGGGATGGGGCAGCCACAACCCTGGAATTGTTCAAGGCCAGTCTGGATGAAAGTCATCCAGGTTGGTTGGATCAGAAGTCCATCTTTGGTGAGCAAGCATTGGTCCCTGTTTTCTGTCTGGGAAGCATCTTTGTGTGTGAATTACCTCTTGTGGTAGATAATAAAAGCAGTTGGCTTTGATGGTGCTGGAGAAATTTGGCTTTTCCTGGCTTTCAAAGGAGCTGACCAGCACTTGTGGAAATGAGGCCATTTCACATAAGTGTCTCAGTAGGGAAAGTGTCCACTTGTGAGCACTTGTGGTCTAGTATTAAGCCCTCTGACCTTCATCTGTGTGAAGATAATCACAAAATAAGGGTTGTAAAACTCTTGTGCAAAGACTTTGAGATCTAGATATGACATCGCCTAGGGACCATAGTAAAAGGCATTGTTAGAAGACACACACACACATACGAGATGCATGGATCTACAGTGGCAGGCACTGAGAGCAGGATCAATATCTGTACAGTAAATACTCTGCAGCACCTGGGAAACAACCACCCCACCCCTGCTCTTCATCTCATTAAAGAGATGGGCAAAGCCTGGGCATCACTCTCAGGATGAGCTGTTGGAGGCTACAGAGATGATGTTGTTGGGGAGGCTGTTGGAGCGAGAGCTCCAAGGCTTTTGTGGCAGCGAGATCTGCCTAATGAATGGCTCTTTGGAGGGATGGACCTTGTCTACACACAAAATTGGAAGCCAAAATTGGTCATGTGTAGACACCCCTAAATCATTTTAAAGCAGGTTGGTATTGGTTTGTATAATTCGATTCCTTTACCAAAGCGAAGCGAAATCGATGCAAATGGGGTTGACATTGATTTCAGTACATCCGCACAAAGGTTTTGCCCCAGTTTAATGAAATCAGTTTAAAACCACACCTTTAGCTAAACTGGCATAACTTTGTGTCCAGCCAAGGTGAGAGGCAAAAGGAGAAGGAAAGAAGGCGCCGTGATCTACCCTGAAAAGAGGCGAGGGAGAAGTGTTTATGAAGTGCATGTGCAGGCAGCGAAGCCTGTTCAAGCAGGCTGCAGTGGCACAAAGTGATAAGGAATGGGTCAATATAGTTTTCTCAAAGATTTTTTTTTCTTAAAGAAAGGTTAAATGTGAGGTGATATTGATTTCCCTTTTCTCCCCATCGCTCCTCTCACCACCCCTCCAGCCCCTTCCCCTCCTCCCTGCCCTTTCCCCACCTCCCCGCATCCCAGAGCCATCCTTGGAGGAGGAACTGCAGCCCAAAGTGGCCAAGTGACCAGGGAGGACCACAGCGCCGGCCACGGCGCTGACCAATGGGCGCCCAAAGGAGCCCCCGTTGCTTAGCAACCCGCTGCAGAGAGGGAGGCAGAGAGCACAAAAAGATGGATTTTCAGATTGCAGCAGCCAAGCAGATCAATTCTGCAACATGGGCTACAGTGGCCAAGCGGAATCTCTCTTGCTCCCAGCAGGTATTGATCCAGCCATGCTATAGGCATTGAATGAGCTCTAATAAGTCCTGAGTAAACAGGAACAAGGACTTAAGTGATAGCCCAGCAGTCAAACATCAACTCCCTTTGTCTTCTTCTTCCTCTCCTTCTTCTTCCTCTCCTTCTTCTTCTTCTTCTTCTTTTCTTTTTTTTCTTTTTCTTCTTAATTGCTGAAGGGTTTGCAAGAAAAGGACAATGAACTTTATTGATAGAAAAATAAAGAGTCAGAATATCACTTCATTTGCAGCCTGTGTGGGTTTGGAGGGGAAAAGTCCCTGCCTCAGATATCCAGGTTGGCTTTGCAGAGTGGTGACCCACGGACACGCATGGTGAACGTGGTTCCCAGATTCCTGAGCTTACCTGGGCACGTCCAAGACTCAATGTGTGCTTCACAGTGTGTTTTGCCAGGCATGGGCTCATGAGGGAACGCGTGTGTCCGGAGATGCCCATTTGTAGCTGACATGTAGGTGAGCACGTTCAGGAGTTTGGATTCAGATGATGAGTCTCCTCCAGATCTCTGTGGGAGGAGAGGGGAGATTAAACATCCTGGCAGGGAAATGAAACCCTTCAGGAAGGGGCTAGGAGCAGCAAAATTCCTCATTAGTAGATTCCAGAGCAGGCAGCAAAGCTGGGTCTGAATGCTGCAGAGCCTGAAGGACATGTCCAGAGCTGCAGGATGCTCAGGAAGAGGAAGGGAGCAGACTTGGCCTTGGTT
This sequence comes from Loriculus beryllinus, assembly GCA_039877255.1. Lineage (NCBI taxonomy): Eukaryota > Metazoa > Chordata > Aves > Psittaciformes > Psittacidae > Loriculus > Loriculus beryllinus. The sequence continues at coordinate 16,478 of JBCJKH010046625.1, read as the reverse complement.
GTGAGAGTGGTTTTGTTTGCTGCAGGGAGATGCTGGGGCTGAGAGTGGAACCAGGCAAGGAGTGTGAAGTGATCCAGGACTCTGATGTTAAAAGGACCCAGAGCAGCATCTGAAGGACATAAACAAGGCTGAAGGATATGTTTTTGTGGGAAGTGTGTGTCAGAGAAGGAAGAACCCAGATAAGTTTGACTGACGAAGACTTGACTTGGAGGGTCCCAGACACTCAGCCAGAGATGGGCTTTTGCAAAAACCTCTATTGCCTGGGGTTTCCCCTTTGTCTTCTACTTGGGGGCTGCAGTGACCAGCCCATTGCAGGCAAGAGCCTGGATAACAAACACCCTATGATCATGTGAAACCCACTACACTGTCCCTATGTCCCCTCTACCCCCCTGCATGTGGCTGCTTTGCTCTCAGGTCCATCCCCATACCTCCTCCTGCAGCATCTTCATCCCTCAGCCTTCACCTCCCTGCAGAGAGGAGCCCCCGGGATCCAGAACCCTCCAGTTCTTGCTACCTGTGTCTCAGCTTTACCTGTTCTCAGTTTCCTACATGTCCTAAACTTCTCCCTCCAGCTCTGGGCACAGCGAAGCCTCCGGCCACTGCTGTCTCCCCAGAACTGCTGCAGTCAGTGCAAGGAGGACAAGGATCCCACCCAAAGGGCCGCATGCTGCTTTCTGTTGCCTTGCTGGCAATTCCCAAGTGACACCAACTGAATAACTGGAGCTGCTCTGGATTTATGCCTGTTTAACCAAGATCACACGCCAGGTCTAGCCACAGCGATTAGGGCACTGGGGAAATGAGAGCCCTTTGCTTGCACTCGGAGTTCTCTCAACCCACATTTCAGCAGCCTTCCTCATACCAGGGTTGATAATGAATAGATCTGATATCAAGGTGTCTGGCTCCCGCGCTCACCCCAGCTCCCCACAGCAGTTCAACACCGGTTAAACCAAGTGAATCCTTGAATCTTTAACGCCATCCCCAGTGAGAGGCAGCAAAAGGGAGGTGGGCACCTGCCTGCCCAAGTGTGTGGGTGCACGTGCGTGCGTTTGCAAGCGTGGGTCTCAATTACTCCAGAGGTGGGAGAAGGAGATAACAGATAAGCACTGGCCCATCCCCAAAGATATTTCCCGTTTTCCAAGAAGAGAGAAAATGCAGTCTCTTTTTCTGAAGGTTTCTGCATTTCAAAGTAATATCAGAAGGGCTTGAAGCTTAATCTTCGTTACCCAGAAGGCTGTAGGAATCAGGCAAAAGGAGAGAAAAAAATCGAATCGATATGGCAGTATGAATTTATTCCCAGGGGAGTCCGAGGCACCAATATTTTCTCTCCCCTCCATTAAAGAGATAGCACCAGCCCAATGCAGAGGCCCCTCATGTGTCCGTCACAGGAGTTACACTGCAGCAGTGGGTATGATGGCATGGGGGGGTGTGTGTGTAAAAAACATGGGAGGTGAAATGGGATCACCCAGAGGGCTGGAAGGAAAACTCCCACCTACAGCAAATGACTTCTTTAATTTGCCAGTGGCTTCCTGTGCCCTTGGCTCTGCTTGATGCTGGTGGATGCAGGGAGAGGGGCAGGGATGATGCGGGGAAGCGGCACTGTCCCAGGCACAGGTCCCAGTGCTGCTGAGCTGGAGATGTGGGACGACCAAATACTTTGTGGTCCCTGTGGTGCCAGGATTCACCTAAACTGGGTGCCTTGTAGCTGAATCACAGCTCCCTTTATGGGGGGTTAACAGCTACAGAAGGGACTCATCCTGGCCACGGATCCAGGCTGAAGGCAGTGGGATGCAGGGTGCTGGGAAGGATGAAGCCTCGGTGTCCCACGGGATGTGGGTGTCATTTGCTGGCATATGCAAAGACATGTGCATGGCTGGTGGTGGAGACCAGTGTGGTGCCAGCTCTCACCTTGCTCCTTTGACACAGGTAATACAGCAATGACATGGGAAGATGTTAACCCCCCAGGGCCAGCCCAGCTCCATGTCCCTGTTGGTCGCTCTGCTGTTGGCACCTCCCTGAGCTCTGGCTTTGGCCAAGGTCTTCTGGGGAGGAGCAGAGTGGCAACACCAGGGACACCAAGGATGGGGCTTGGAGCAAGCTCCAGTGGAAGGTGTCCCTGCCCATGGCAGGGGGTTGAAGCTGGATGAGCTTTAAGGTCCCTTCCAACCCAAACCATTCCATGATGCTATGATTCCATGACACATGGTGAAACTTGCCTTTCAACCCTGGAAAAACCTACTTTTGCAGTCACAGGACAGGGGTGCACCCTTCCCACCACACTGCAAGAACCGAGCCAGCATCTGCATATTCATACTGAGAGAAAAAACCCTCTTTTTCACTCGTGCCACCTAAAGCTCAAGCTTTTTCTCCACAAACAAAACCCAGAGGAGCCTCAGGGGCTCCATTGCATTAAATCCACTGGAGCACCCAATTGGGTACAGCTGGGGGAGCTGCATGTTGGAGTATTCCTTGAGTTTTGGGATGGGCATCAGGGCCAGGGCCTGTGTGGGACTGGGACATGGGGCAGGCAGCTCAAGGGGGGATTTATGGCTTCTGGCTGCACGGCTCTAACCAGAGCTATCAGCTTCCCACCACAATGCGCCCAATCGTTTGAAATCTAAAACAAAATGTAAAACAAGGAATAATGGTAACAAAAAAGGCTTAATTAATTGAAGTAAATTGCATCACAATAGTGATTTCTCAGTAACATGGCTAAGTGCCCCATTATTCTGATTTCACTCAGTATTCATGGATACTAAATAAATCACAGGCCCTCCACTTACAGCCTGCTGCAGAGGGGCAGGGGGATGGAGGTACTGCCATCTCCTCGGTCTATATGTCAATAACCCCAGCACTTCCCCAGTGTCCACCTTAAATGGCAACCAGGAAAATTACCATAAAAATAAGTTAATTATTCAGCTGTTTGGGTTTTTTTTGTTTGTTTGTTTGTTTTCTGGGGGTCTTTTGGGTTTTTTTCTTTTCCCTTTTTTATTTAATTTTTTCTTCACCTTTACAAAAATTGCCCCTGGAAATTCACTGGGAAGCTTTTTCCCCTCAGTGCTGCCCTGTTTACCAATACCCTGGTAGCACCAGTTTACTTGAAATCATTCTTTTTCCCACTGGCATCCCCACAAGTGATTGCTTTGGCTCAGCTCAGCACCTGGACTGGCAGCATCATTGGGCAGCTGCTTGTTGGAAGGGATGGGTGAGCTGGCACCCAGTGCCTGAGACCACGGTGAGGGCCAGGAACAACCAATAGACTGGGTAGAGAAGCGCACATGGGAGCTCAGCAAGCACTTGCTCACGGCTTTGCTCTTTCTGCACATACCCATGCTTTATTCAGGGCTGATACTGCTTTGGGAGCAGATTGGATCCTCGTGAAGTGCCAGCCTGAAGCAGCTTGGACATGATGAACCACTCTTTCAGGTGGTTCAATGAGATGTCAAGCTGGAAAGATGGCCCTAAAGGTGAGGTGAGGAGCAGGATACTGGACCACAGCCCTACAGGCACATCCCTTTGATGCATGGAATGGAGTCCCACATCTCAGCATCCTCAGCATGGACCCCACTGTAGAACTGGCAGTGGCTTTGTTCTCCTGCCCTTGCTAATCAAGCTGGGCTGGGAAGCGCTGCAGGATGTACCAAGCAAGCGCAGCCTGGAGGCATCTCCTTCAGGAGCCTAATGATGGAAAAATATCTATTGGGTGTTGCAGACCCATCCTTCCTCCCTGCCGGAGCGGGGCTTGGTATGGTCAGCATTGATTTCAACAGCAGGTCAATGGAAATCAGCACAGGGGGGTGTGCACAGGCCCTGCGACAAAGCCTTCCTCAGCCTGCAGCTCAGTGGGATCCCACCCCGGGATCTGCTTGCAGGATCTCATCCGTGTCCCCACTGTCAGTCCTCTGCACGGAGGATGTGGTGCTCCACAGCCAGTGCTGTGGTGTCAGTGCTTGGGCATAGCGGGAGAGGGAATGTTGGCTTTTCCCTCTCTCCTTTTCAAAGCAACATCCCCCTTTCTCCTCTCCAAGCACCCCCTGACCCCCATTCCCAAATCTCAGCTACAGCCAGCCCAGCCACCTCACCACCATGCAATTCCTATGGAGTGGCTGCTGCTGCAAGGGGTCCAGGAATCAATTAATCAATTGCAATCAAGATCCCAGGGTGTAATCATAATTAATGTTCAGCCCTGATTGATCATGTCATGGTTTTGCTGTGTTCGCGTGAGCTGGGATGGTAAACCTGACTGTTTAATGGTGCACTTGCAGATCCCTTCCCATTCCCAGCTCTGCTTAGGGCTGTCACCCCTCCTGTACAGCGGACAGAGGTGATCTCCCAAGAGACCCAAGGAGCTATGTGGGGAGGGGGACAGCACAGTAGGGCCTCTGGGGGAACGGCTCCATTGGGAGCAGGGTGTTTGTGCAATGCTCAGGGGCACCCTTGCCATGAGGGAGGGCATCAGGATGACACCCATAGGGTGGGCATCACCACGGGGTGCCACAGGCAGCACTGCGGTGATCAGTGGCCCCTTCCCCAGCTCATGGCTCTCAGCTGTGCCCCAGATGCACAGCTCTCCATCCAAGTGGAAACCATGGGAGCCGGCAGACGCTGGCTGGGAGCCCTCTGAATGTCACAAACACAGTGTAACTAGACTTGGATCAATCCATCAATGCACAGCAGTGGTTAAATAGTGCTGTGCTCACCTCCCTCCAATTAAACTATCATTTCTGATAGATCCCTTTGTGTCTTCGTCTCCCTGCCAGGCTCCTCTGGCCGAGGGCAATGTCGATGGCTCAGAGGGTGCTCCCTTCTCCTGCCACAACCAGATCCATGCTAGATTCATGGGATTCAGAGGGATGTGGATATTCCTTCCTGGTCCATGCCATGGCCTCGCTGCTGTGCTCTGTAGCCCAGGAGAGGACAAGCCCTGAGGACCACCTGCAGCTTCATCCCAAGGTGCAGATGGGAGCCATGGGGATGCTGATGCACTGCTCCCGCATCCCGCAGTGTGCAGGAACCGGAGCACCCACTCCCCAGGCTGATGGGATCATTTTGCTTTGTGCCCATTCAAGGAGCAGGGACCCCATGTTGGAGGTGGCACCAGTTCCAAACCCTGACCCCCTTTGCAGGTTTGGGCTGCCTCCTCAGCACCTTCCTAAATCAACCAGGGAGATGCAGTAGCTGGGGCTCAGCCTGGCTGTGAGTCTGGTCCCTCTGGTCTCACTGGGAATTCAGTGTATGGCTCAGCTCCATCCGAACCCCTCTGAAAGCACTGAGCTCCCCACTGCCCCATAGAGCTTTGTCCTTGCACGAGCAGCTTCCATCAGGATGCACAAATCCCTTCTTCTTTCTCCCTTCTGAGAAGGTGCCGGGCTGGGGGGGGGGGGGGGGTCTTTCCAGGGACTTGGAAGTTGGGAAGCACCCAGGGAGCAGAGCAGCAGTGGGACCTGGCAGGAGCCCGTGAAGCAGAGCTGGGTATTGATTTCCCATTGATCCCATGCAACCACATTCTGCAGCGGCTGCTGTCCTACATTTCAATCCCACACCTTTGCCTCTGACTTTAATGGGCTTCATCACAGCCCCAAAGCTTCGTTTAACCAAAAAGGGAAAGGAGCTGGCAGGCGGCTGCCAGAAATCAGAGGACCTTGCCCCGGGATACAGCTGTATCCCTGTATCCCTCGCAGCTCCAGGGAGCAGGGGACAGGTTCCCTGGGGTATTTTGGGGATGCAGATGGCCCGCAGCTCTTGCGGGACCCAAGCCTGATGGGAGGGTGCTGCAGATGCTGGTGGCAGCACCCAGCTTTCCAGCCGCTCTTCCACCTCCAGGTCTCTCCCTACCTCATCCTTGCTGTACCTGCACAATTCCCTCTCCTGAACAAAGGGCTCCGACTGCTGCCGGAAGGGCAAAATTAAGCTCCACCTTAACGAGGCCCTGCATAATGATGTGTGTGTGTGTGGAAGCACCGCACCTCCCTCCAGTTGTGAGGTTACAGGCAACACGTCAACACCCCCTGACGACTGGAAGATGAATATGGAGGAGCTGGATCCGACTGAGGATCCTTGGGCGTTCCTTGAGCATCCATCACGGCGCCAGCAGCCCTGGTACCCGTGCACGAGCTGGGCCAGAAGTGATTCTGATTTATCCTCTGCACCCCTCCATCCCAATTGTATTTTGCAGCCTCCCTGTTGCTCAGGTGAAAGAAGATGCAATTGTTCTTTTATGTTTAAAGCACATGGCCAAGGCCCCTGGGCTGCCTGTGCATGGTGGGGGGAGACCTTCAACCTGTTCATAGCAGATCAGTCTTGAAACAACCCAAAATGTTTGGGTCCAGCTCCTGAAGGAAGCCCAGGAGATGGGCAGCAGGGAGCTGGTATGGGCAGAGGGGATACAGAGGGAAGAATATGGGGAGAGGGTCACCCAGGAGTATGGATGGAGAGAGCAGGAGGTTCCATACGGCCGTGCTCCAGCCACAACCCTCCTGGACAAGAATCCTAAGAGATGGGAGAAGGAATTAGTGGCAAAGAGGAAGGGTTGGTGCTCAAGACCTGCTCAAGCAGGTGGCCCTGGTAAAGGCAGGGCAGTGTCCTTGCCTTTCCTTCTCCTTTCTTCCCAGGTTTTCCTGGACTGTGCAGGCAGCAGACACTGATGTGACGGCTCTGGCTGGTCACTATTCCAGCAACCAAACCAGATCTCTCCAGAGGCTGACAGCAGCTCAGGTAAACCATGGCTGAGGGCAGGCAGGACCTGGGATCAGAAGAGATAGAGGACCTAGGAGCAGGAGAGAAGGACAATCTGGAATAAAGAGGGGTGGAGGACCTGGAATGAGGAGACATGGGTGACTTGGGATCAGGAGGGATGGAACATCTGGGATCAGGAAGGATGGAGGATCTGGAAGCATGAAGGGATGGAGGACCTGGGAGCAGGAAGGGATGCAGGAATTAGACACTGGGATGTGCCCAAGGACACCTCAGGCTGTCCCTGTGGCTATGGGCTCACAGCCCACCTCCATGGCCCCTTTCAGGTCTTATCTGAAGAAGCCTTTTAGGGCTAATTTCAACGGGAGAAGCTCAAAGCCAACACCAGCCTCTTCCAAAGAGCCTCCATCCCCATCCCATCCTCCCCCTGCTCCAAGGCAGCTCGGAGGGGCCGGGGGGACCTCTCTGCAGAGCCAGCTCAGCATCTTCCAGCCCACGTGCCTGCTCCCTCCCTGGGGCAGAATCCGGAAGCCGTGTTTGGTTTTGATTTATGCCAAGCCAAAAACTAAATACATTTTCTTCAATTATTAACCAGTGAGGTGTGAGAGGGGGACACGAGCTGGGAATTAACTCCGTGACCTTTGGGGGTAGGCTTTTACCTCCCTGCCTCCCTCCATTCTCCAGCCCAGTGTGTTTTTACCAGTCCTCTCAGCAGAAACAGGGCTGCTCCTGTGAACGAGCTCCCAGCAGACATCCCTAAGGCTGCTGAGGATGTTTGGATGATGCGATGACGGGGATGGCACATGATGCCCAGGCTATGTGGACATCCCAAGCTGTCCTGGCCCCATGGGTGTGCATCCATGCACCCCTGTGCTTGAATCCAAAGGGTCTCTCTGATGCCAATCAACCTTCCCTGCTCTGCTTCATCCCGCTACGCCTTTCTGGATGGCTCTGAGTATATGACTGCCATATGCAGGTCCTTGTTCAGGATAGGACACCCCAACCATGTATCTGCTCTTACATAGCAACTGTCATAAGAAGAGACATAGGGAGCAGGAATGGGTGCCCCACAGCTCCCTAGACTCACTTGGGCTCCAAACCAGGATGGAGACCAAGCTTACCTCTCCACCCTTTGGCTTTTGGCTTCTGCTCTTGCCATTGGATAGACGTCCAGTTTAGGCATCTCAGGAGGCTTTAGCAAGAAGGCTGCTGGACAGGAGAAAGAAGGCTTTTCGGACTGCTTTTTCCACCCTCCTGCCTTGAGAACACCCCCTGAGCCAAGGCTCAAGGCTGGAACTCAAGCTGCCCTCAGAAGAAGGGCTGAGAGGCCCTGAGGCTGTCAGGAGAACGCAAAGTTGGCCTCGGGATGTTGGAGCATCTCCGACGCAGGCGCGTTCTCACTTCCCTGCCCCCTCCTCTGCCTCTCCCTCCCTTCCCCAAAGCAGCACTGCGGCAGCACACACCAGCAAACTGATCAAGGCAGAAGGGCTGATCAATAGGAGTATTGAGCACTTTGCAAGGTACGGTGATTTTTTGCGGATTCAGTGCTAACCTCACGCTGGAGCCCCGAGCTGCCTCCTGTCCCCCAGCACCATCACCCCCAACACCAGCTCTGCTGCTCCCTCACAGCTCCAGGCTGGCAGGAGCACCCAGCCTTGCTCCCAGGAGGAAGCAGAGATCTTGAAGTCTTGAGTCATTGGTGGCACTTTTGGCTGGAGGCAAAGGGGAAGTGATCCCAGGGGCATTTCTTCACAGTAAGTCCATAGGATCCCAGCCTGGTTTGGGTTGGAAGGGACCTTAAAGCCCATTCAGCTCCAACCCCTGCCACAGGCAGGGACCCCTTCCACTGGAGCAGCTTGCTCCAAGCCCCTGTGTCCAACCT
>JBCJKH010046623.1:0-10499 GCA_039877255.1 Loriculus beryllinus | reverse complement strand
CAAAGGCATAGAGAAACAGGAGTAGGGAGAGGAACTTTTTTAGTCAAAGGAAAAACCTTTTTAAGACTGAACAGTCTGAAAAAAAAAAAAAAAACCAAACCAAAAACCAAACAAACAAAAAACAGAACAAACCCAAACTCAAAGTGGTGATGCAAGTGGGAAAAAGAGAAACTACTCTGAGTGCTCACTGGCAATATGCAGAAGAAGAACTTTTAAATTCCTGTCCAGCAGTTTTAAAACAATACAAGAAATACTACTCATGCAAAGGACATTCCTCCCTTAGAGATGTATTGGAGTTCTTTACAGGTATAAATAAGCATACAATAAAAGGAAATTTGGTGACTTTGGACGACTTAAATATCCACAAGGCGCATGCCAATATCTTTGAAAAATACTCCACTGTTGCAAGATGAGGAAAAGGATCGTCCTTTAAATAAATAACTAGTTGAAAATGAGAATAACAACAGATAGGAAATAAAAGCCAATTTTCAAAAATGCCCACTGATTTCTGCAGTCAAGAATATTCATAAAATGATGTGGAAAATTGGGTGAGTAATGAGGGATAAACCTGATATTACATTCATGTGCATAAAAATGAAGTCTGATTGTGAAGAGCTCTATAACGACCTTTCAAGTTGGGCAATATGATTGGGCAGATGAAATTCAACAGTCCATTTAAAAATCATTAACACAAGCAAACTGATGCAGACCCTCCACAAAACTTTTTTATTTCCTTTCATTAGCCCTTGCTGCACCACAGTGAAACCAATCTTTTCTGCCACTGCATATAGAATGCAGATGCTTCTGGAAAAGAAGAATTAAACTGATGACCCTTTAAAAATTAGGGTTTTCTTTGCTGTCACCCTCAGTCTCACACTCTAAACCCTTCCCTGCTAAAAATGCAGCCCGAAGCCTTAGACTCTGGGAACGAGGGATTACATTTTTGTAGAATCCTGTCCTTCAATTATAAGGGGAAAGCAGCTAAATATTTCTGGCTTGCACATGTGCCTTGAGGTATGAAAGTGGATGCTCAGAAATTTAAATAATAAAGAATTTGCAAGAACTGTAAGGTACACAAACATAAAAGGGTAACTATTTTTCAAAACCTCATAATGGTTCAGTTTGCAATACACTATCTAATTACATACTAGAAGTATTCATTAAATATAGAACTATGTTGACCTTTTCATTATTGAAAACTCTTATCAAAAAAATGAGAACTCAGTGTTTAAACATTGAATATAAATGTTTAAAAGAACAGTTACAGAAATTAACTCACTCCACAGTTCAGTTCTAGTCCCTGGTTGAACAGGATAATCTCAGCAATGTTAACAGGAAACAAACGCAGATAGGTAGAAAGACCTAAACCATTTATCTTTAGCAGAAAAACTTTTGCTGATGAAAATGCTATATAACTGAAAGATTTAAGATTTAAAATATTACATTAAATAACTTTTTCAACTGTACCTTGATTTAAGTTTGTGTAAAGTAGGAACAATTTGAAGCATTTTAATTTCAATGGTTTGATTTAGAAAGGAACAGTTGCAGTGAACTGCTAAGATTTACTGTAAGCACTTGAATAAATTAATATATATTTGTTTTGCTAGCAGTAGTTGAATCTTTGGCAGTGACTATAAGGATATGCTGATTTGCTTCCATAACAGATAATGCTGATTCATTTGAGATCTTCACAAGACTTTTTATGTAATCTTTGAAGTATACTTTTTTCCTGCAATGCAGTATAGTTTATTTTAAATATGAATGGATGCTGCAACCTTATAAAAACATATTCCATATGACATTAATAAGAAATTAAAGGTTTTTTTGTCTTTTCATATTACTGATATTATTTTCACATTCTGCTAGGTTCCCTGTTTCTGTCAGGACAGAGAGAACAGCTGTTAAAATGAGTAGAGTATAAATGAGTGAATACTGGAAATATTGCAATGAACACTGAATCTCAAAATCATTATGACTATTCCAAACCAAGTAGTTCAGATAAGTCGATACTGTTTTAAAACAGAATTTCCTCTATGAAAAACCTATAGCTATTGTCTTTGGAAATGCCAATTTCTTTTCAAAGAACAAGTTATATTTGCACAGTACGTATTAAAGCAGGCGTGAAAACCTAAGCAAGCTCATCTTTTCAAAACCTGAGGTTTCAGCTTGAGGTGGTGAAGTTGAAAGGTATTCACCTTCTCTCATGAACTATCAAAGAAAGATATGGAAAATATGGTAATAACAGACTAACACAGATGTCATCTTCTAGATGACAGTGACTTTCGCATAGTTCATAAGCCTTGACGTGAATTTATGGAGCCTGTGTGAAGGCATCTTAATCAAAGATTAGCTGAATTATATCTCTAGACATTGGCAAGAAATGGCATGTGCCAAAGACCAAAAAAGCATGTTACAAACCAGTGCTAATCTTGATTTTGTTTGGGATCATACAATTTCTCCTTGCAAACACACTGTGCACTACATTTACAGGAGCTAAGGTTGGTGTGAAGAGACTCAGGATGAAGAGGAGAAATAAAGGTACATTTTATTCAGAATAGAATCATGCTGTTGGAAAACCAGTCAGAGTAACAGACATAGTGTGAAGACTTCATAGAAAAGAAGTAGCTTTTCCCTGGAATATTTAAATCATACTCTCAATACCTAGTAATACACAGGGTTTTACGACAATGCTGAAACACTGTGATATTTTTCAGAGTTTGGTTTCATCCTTAAGTTTTTATGCCATGCTACTGAAAGCAGTAATTTAACTGTGGGATACAAGACATTTCTTTGTCAAATTGTCACTGTCATTTCAAGTGTCATTTTGAAACTTTCAGCAGATACTTTTTCTGGGAATAGTCAGAATTAGAGAAAAAGTAGAGATTGGGAATGATTGTCATAGACTCATAGAACAGTTTGGGTTGGAAGGGACCTTTGAAGATCATCTAGTCTGACCCCACCTGCAGTGAGTACGGACACCTTCAATTAGATCAGGTTACTCAGAGCCCTGTGCAGCCTTGCATTGAATATGTCCAGGGATGGAGCACCTACAACCTCCCTGAGCAGCTTCTTCCACCGTTTCACCACCCTCATAATGAAAAAATATTTTCCTTGTATCTAAGTCTAAATCTGCTCCCTTTTAGTTTTGAACCATTACCCTTTGTCCTGTCACAAGACGTACTACTAACAGTTTAGTCTCTATCTTTCTGATAAACCCCCTTTAAGTATTGAAAAGACACAACAAGGTCTCCCCAAATCCTTCTCTTCTCCTATCAGAAGGACCCCAAATCTCTCAGTCTTTCTTCACTAACCTCCGTCTCTGATCATTTCTGCAGTCCTCCTCTGGACCCTCTTCAATAAGTCCATGTCTTCCTTGTGCTGAGGGCTCCAGAGATGGACATGGCACTTTGAGTGGGGTCTCACCAGAACAGAGTAGAGGGGCAGAATCACCCCTTTGACCTGCTGGCCACACTTCTTTGAAAGCTACCCGAGATATGGTTGGCTTTCTGGGCTGTGGGTGTACCTTGTCAGCTCATGTCCAGTACCCCTCCATCAGTTTTGGTAGTGCTGCTCTCAAACTCTTAACCCAGGTGCAGAACCTTGCACCTGGCCTTGTTGTACCTCATGAGGTTCACATAGACCCACTTATCAAGCTTGTCCAGGTCCCTCTGGCATGTTAGCACCACCCAGCTTGGTGTCATCTGAAAACTTGCTTAGAGTGCATTTGATCCCACTGTCTATGTTATTGATGAAGGCACTATGGTGGTCCCAATACAGACCCCTAAGGGACACTGCACTACTTTTCACTGATCTCCATCTGGATGTTAAGCCGTTGACTAACCTCTGGATGTTACCATCCAACCAATTCGTCATTCACTGAACAGTCCATCCATCAACTCCAACTCCCTCCAATTTAGAGGAAAGGATGTTGTGGGGGACAGCATCAAAAGCCTTACAGATGTCCAGATAAACAACATCCTTAACTTTTCCCTTGTCCACTCATGCAGTCACTCTACAATAGAAGGCCACTAGCTTAGTCAGGCAGAACTTAGTGTTGGTGAAACTGTGCTGGCTGTTTCAAATCATGTCCTTGTCCTCCATGTGCCTTCATATCGCTTCTTGAAGAATCTTTTCCATGATCTTTCCAAGCACAGGGGTGAATCTGACAGGTTGGTAGAGTCCTCTTTTCTACCCTTTTTAAAAAGAGGTGCAATGTTATTACTTTTTCTGGTCACAGCGACCTGGGTGCCATTATTTTTCAAATATCATGGAGAGTGTCTTGGTAGCTACATCAACCAATTCCGCCAGGACTGTGAGATAAACCTCGTCAGGCCTCATGGACTTAGGTATGTTCAGGTTCCTTGAATGGTCATCAATCAGATCTTCTCTTATATGCTACCCGTAGAAGACACATGGCTCAGTTTCATCACAACAGAAATAAAGTTGTAAACTAATAACCTGAAATTCCTGCTTCAACACTATACTGTGAAAATTAAGCCATTTGGACATTCTTCTTTCTACATTTGTAAATATTCAGGTGTTAGTTAATAAATAAAAACCAGATACTCAAGTTTTAATTAATGACCTTTCACCAGTTTTTACTACCCAAATGTTCATAGAGTACTCTTTTTCACTATGGTACATTTAGACCAGCAGTATATAGAAACTGAAATGAGTTGAAAGACCCCTACAAAAAAGTGCATAGGACAGTTTTGTTCTATCCTTTCTCCATATTATCTATACTGTGTCTACATCATTCATAACTGTCTAAACCGTAAATGGAATTAACAGATAATTCAGATAAGCATTAACAGTCTACTGATTTTTCCTTCTTCTGGTCTATTTTGATTAGCTTGTCTCATATCTAAACTCTGTAAAGATGAGCAGACACTAGCATCTTGCTTTCCTAATGGGTAAAAGAGCTAAATGAAACTCAGAAATGTTGGAACTTAATGTCATATTCTATATGCACAGCCTTCACAAAGAAGCAGCAAATGAAATCTTCATAGGAAACCAAACATATACAAGAGCAGGTGGAATACTATTGAAGCATATCTCTTACATAGGATGTGGAAGATGTGCAATTATGCTATAATCTATCCTCACTTTTGGATGTTTCTTCAATAAACCTACACATCCTGGTATTTATGCATCCGGAAAGAATCCCAAACAGCCCTTCTATAAGAAGAAACTTTTGTATACTGCCACAGATGGGAGAGCACTCTCTCCACAGTCGAAACAACTCCTACAATCATCTTTTAGCTTGTGAATATAAAAATGGCAGAAGATGAATGCAGCCTGTAAGGAAGCTATTGGAATGAAGACACTCTCTGGCAATTACCAAATCATATGTTTATTTTTTCATTGCATGTTTATGAATAGGAGAAGTGTGAAAGAAACAGCTGTAAAGAAAACAGAAAAAATATGGGAATAATTTAAAACATATTAGCTTGCATTTATTAAAGATAAATCTCGTAAAACCTACTGAAAGATGAAAACCTATTTTGAAATTCTTCTGTATAAACATTCTGGCAGCAAGGTCTTGTTTTTTACTAATCAATTGCTTAAACACTTATGTTTGCTACATGTGGCTTGACTTTCCAGGCTGACATGCCCCTTTACATATTTCTAGATTGTGCATATGCATTCTGCCTAAGATTAAGCTGAATTCAGTGGGAATCTGTCATGGTTTAAGCTCATGCAGTTGCTCTCTCACTCCCCTCCTTTCCTCCCCTTGCTTCCGGAGAGATGGGGAGGAGAATCAAAAGAATGTAACTCCCAGGGGTTGAGATAAGAACAATTTAGTAGCTAAGGTATAATACAAACCATTAGTGCTACCATAAATAATAATAATGATGGTAAAGGAAATAACAAGGGAAGAGAATACAATACCATCCACCGACCAATAATACCCAGCCCGACCCCGCAGTGATTTAGCCCTTCCAGGTAACTCGCAGTTGCATCACGGGCATGATGTGCTGTCGTATGGAATATCTCTCTGGCTAGTTTGGGTCACGTGTCCTGTTTCTGCTTCCTCCCGGCTTTCCCTCCTCCCTGGCAGAGCATGAGGTTCAGAAAGTCCTTGGTCAGACTAAACATTTGAGCAGTAACTAAAAACATCGGTGTTATCAGTGCTGTTCGCAGGCCGAAAATCTAAAACACAGTGCTGCACCAGCTACCAAGAAGGTGAAAAAAATGAGTTCTACTGCTGAACCCAGGACAGAACCTTTCAGTGAGTAGTATTTCAAGGATTAGGGTTGCTGTAAACTTTTTGTGACCAGCTCAGGGTGTCTGGCCTGAAGACAAACGATTGCATATTAACTGAAAAAATTAATTCTTGATTACTGAAACACAAGAGTACACATTTAAAGGAAAACAAAACAAAAGGCTCTCCTTTCTAGAAAGGGGTGAGAATATAGTGTAGGAGGCTAGACTGTACCACAGCAGTAGATGAGGAGGTAACTATATTGTTTCAAGAAACTAACTATGGTTTTGAAAAACACATTGTTTTCTTCACTTGTCATTTTCACACTTCTTGCAGAGGTGGGGTGGAAGAGATACTACCACTTGCCTAATATTCCTGCAGGATAAGTCGTATGACATCCCAAGCCCTTTTTACCTGAATGCTCAAATAGTGACACTCCTTTTGTCCTTTTTACAGATGAGAGTTGTTTCCTATGTTGCCCATCCACTGCAGAGAACACCTTCATTCCTCCCAAAGCTCTCTCCATTCAGTTTACCACAATTTTCCAAGTTTTAGCTTTCCTTCTGCTTATAACTATTCCAAAGCTACCATTTCCTTTCCCTTCAAGTCTTCACCCACCTATTCCTTTTCCCCCATCCTGATGTCCCCTAACACAGACCCTCTGTAGCAGCCAAAGCTGCTGAGCTCTCCCTGTTCTGTCTCAGCCCATGACACTACACATCCACCAGCAGGCACTCATTTTCCTCTAGGCACCACAAGTGGCACACCCCCCTTTTCTCCCAAACTTGAACACCGGACAATTGTTCTGGCAGGTGTGACAGAAACTTCAGAGGCAGCTGGAACAACCTTCTCAGGTGATATTTTGCAGGCAGAAAGAATGACACACAGGAAAAAAAGAAGGTGTTTTCTGGCTTGCCAGATTTGCTTTCTTAGCAGTTAACTGAAGTGCCTCAGATACCACTTCGCAGCATTCACGCATTTCCTGTTGACTCAACCCAGATGTATTTGTTAGCAGCCTTTCTCCTTTCTCTTTCCTGCTGCTGTTTAGCTACTTCTGGGGGGAGGGCGGAGGAAAGGAAAGAAAAAATAAAAGAAAGAAAAAAAAAAGAGGCAGATAGACATTCACTGTTTCTATCCCCTTGTTAACTCCTTGTAGAAACCCATGCAAGAAGACCACTGATAACCTGTCTTCTAGGATACATATACTAAATCACATTTTGGCTTGGCACACTTAGTTTTGGAGTGTATCACAATGGATTTACAACAATACATTTTAATTAATCACCCTTCAGAGTTTCAGCTAGAATTAATAACACATAGCCACATTTGAAATTGTTTTTTTAATCAAGTATGCAAAAATACCATCTTTTTCCCCACTCAGTCAGTCTTTGAAATTGGCAATAAAGCTGACTGAATTTTTGCCAAGGTGATTCATTCTATCCAGACCTCTAATTGTATTTGGACAATTAAGGAGAGACATGGTAGCAGTTCAACAAGTCAAGAGGATTCTGAAAATAAATTTTTTCCAGTATAATAGAAAGCATTAGCTACTATAGAAAATGGTACAAATGGAAAGATAACATTTGTTGAAGAAAAGTGAAAATAAAACCTGACCTTTCTGCAATTATGCAAAGTTATTTGCTTGATGAATGTCGTAGTTTAAGCCCTTTTGGCAAGTCAGCCACGCAGTTTCTACTCCCCTCCCACCCCTTTCTTCCCTTACTCCCTCCCCCCCAGGGATGGGGAGGAGAGTCGAAAGAATGTAACTCCCATGGGTTGAGATGAGAACAGTCCAGTAACTAAGGTATAACACAAACCACTAGTGCTACCACTAATAATAATAATGATAAGTGAAATAACAAGGGAAGAGAATATGATACCACTTGGTGAAATGAGCCTAAGAAGAGAGTGCCCTTCTGGGTAACTCCCAGTTACATCCCGGGCATGATGTGCTGTGGTATGGAATACCTCTTTGGCTACTTTGGGTTAGGTGTCCTGTCTCTGCTTCCTCCTAGCTTCCTCTCCTTCCTGACAGAGCATAGGGCTCAGAAAGTCCCTGGTCAAACTAAACATTTGAGCAGTAACTAAAAACATTGGTGTTATCTACGCTGTTCCCAGGCTGAAAGTCAAAAAACGAGCGCTGCACCAGCTACTAAGGAGAAAAAAATGACTGCTACTGCTGAACCCAGGACAATAAAAAAATTACAGAGGCTGGAATGAAACAGGAAAGTGAATGCAGTCTCATAAAAATCCAGGCCTACATAACTAGTAAGTAAAGTCTGCTACCCCATGACAACAGAGACCATACCTTCAGCCCAATACGTACAGAGACCATTCTGGTCTTTAAGTTCAGGCATGTCCCATTATGCCATTTTCCCCAGTTTCATTACATAGTGCACTAAGCTAAACTTAAGAAGGGTGGTCAAGGAGCATTGATAACAAGCGTTTGATTGGTTTAAGTCAACACAGCAGTGAATTAAACTATATTTATGTTTATGTTTGATTTGGTATTTATTCTACTGAGAAAACATTTATATTGTGAAAACACCAAGAGTTTTTACTCATCAACTTTTATCTCTGCTAAGAGTTAATATGCATTCCCTTTTGCAAAAAATCAGAGAAGAGCTCTGTATAGACCAAGCTGCTATTCCTTTAGGTAAGAAAAGTAGTACTGAAAATCAGCAGGTATTTAGATTTATAGATGAAGCACTATTTTCTCCTCTCCTATAATTTAACTTTTTAAAGCATGAAACACAAATAATGACCTCTTATTATTCTTTCAAGCACTTCATAAACAGAAAATCAGTCTCTATATTGTACTCCAAACAAGCAATGCTAAAATAACAGTTCGCTTCCTTAACTTTATTGGTACAGCATCGCAAATCAAGTGTAACATTGTTAAAATGACATGAGAAAACTTTTTTATATTTGTTTTTCCAGTGCTATGAGTAGTGATTCTCCATATTATGCTCAAACTGTTCATTTTCACCAGAAGACAGTTGAAAGCAAATATAATCATTTTCTGAGTCATTTTTAAAATAACTGTGAGACTGATTTTCCATTGTCCTGAAGAGTGTATAGTCATTTAGATGGTGCAGAATGGTCCCAGTTCAGCAATTTACTTAAAGTACATGACTGACTAAGTGCATGAATAGTCCCATTGATTTCAAAGGGAGCACTTACATCCCTAACAAGAGGCACACTCGGGAAAGGCAGACTGAATCAGAGCGGGAGTAGGAGTCAGACTCTCTCCAGCTTGGATGCTAGCACTCATACCACGCACCCATCTGAATGTCTCCGCAGAGTTCAGGACCATTTCCAGCTGTTTCAAACCACCTGCCTAGATTGAGTTAAAGGATGATCAGGCTTCTAAGTATAATAACTCAGCCTACAACAGGCTGCCAGACAGCTGCAGTGTCTTTATTTAACAAATCAACACTATTATTTTAACTGGTGTGGTGATATGCTATCTCATTTCTATGCAAAATAATTGTGCATTGTGCAAAACCAGTGAATCAGCTAAATAAGTAAAAGACTGAAAGAAAAATTACAATAGGTTAAATGTAATTTGTAATGTAATAAGAAAATTATTAATAAAATGTAGAAACTGATCTAAGGTGGCAAATCAGATTCTATCTTTGGGACCCTGTTTCCATGTTCACTGCAGGATTACTCTGTTTCTACAACTAAGGTCCCTGGCAATGCTGCAGCTAAACACCCTTGTGTACCTGAGCCTGACTTACGTACTGGATTGTTTTGTGTTACGGTTTGATATGTAATCAGTTGTGTTCACTAAATTTAGATGTTAGCAACTTTTAAAAGATACATAAAAAGCAAAGATAAAAAGGGGTTGGTAGATAAAGTAGATAGATAGATATTTTAGTAACTGAATTTCTATCAAGCAGTATTAAGGTCTTTTTACAATTAGATTTGATTTATAGGTTGGTTACATTTCTTTCGGTTTCTTTTTATAGGTACATAATTTCATTTTATATGAAGCACTACATAAATAGAAACAGTTATTAAGAAAAAAAACCACATGAAATTTCTAAGTTCTGAAATTATTATTTATCTTTTTTTTCCTGTGATATTTACCCTTTATTCTTGTAAGCAGGTCATGTTTTTGGATTCTGTATACACAAGTAATGTCTTAGAAACTGTTAGGTTTACCTCTCCATCATGAAATTTCACTAGTGTACACAGCTCTAACAAACAGATTTGACATTCTCAGATTTAATAACATTGCTCTTCAGGATCCCACCTACTTCTCATCACTTGTTCCACCGTGCAAAGG
>JBCJKH010046622.1:1700-15451 GCA_039877255.1 Loriculus beryllinus | reverse complement strand
GAAGAGCTTCTGCCTAAGAGCTCAGCTCAGTCTCCCCTCGGGCAGGTTCAAGCCATTCCCCTTGGCCTGGCCCTACAGGCCCTTGTAAATGCTCATCTATTTTCTATGCTATTAGAATTATTATTATCATAATATTTAATTATACTTGTATCTTATAATATATAGCATACCATTGTTATTATCATATACTATTAGTCTATTAAATCCTGTTTTTGCAAAGGTATGTAATTTTGCAAACTTTCCTTTTTCTTTTCAGGGATTGTGGATTATCACTTCCACAGCCACTGGTGCTTATTCTTAGAGCTTTGTATCATAACTCAATACCACTATACCAGACTAAAAATTAAGGGCTGCCTCCCATTTCTTCCCATTCCACAATAAAGTCAGCTCATTGTAACGCTTTTGCTACTTTTGTCCCCAAATATGTGCCTGAGGAGTTAAAAGCCTCCTCCACTCCATGATATCTTGGACCTTGCTGATGGGAACACACCAACTAAGCGGTAACTTCATATCCTGATTTGAAATCTTATGAAGAAAAGTAAATTTATGACAAACTGTGATTTGGTGGTTAACAGGAGAATTAAGATTGCCACTGAGTAAATTCTCTGGTATTCCACTTGAGACAACCAGAACATGCATTAAAAATGAATGGTGTTTATAAAATCTCAGCACCTCCTGGTACAACCAGACCCACTGGTCTCCATCAGGCAGGACACTCATTTTTCCAAGTGACTATTTGGGCTCCTAAGGAAGATCTCATTTTTGTCAGGTTTCTTCAGCTGGCATTTCCCCACTTCAGTGCAAGATCACACTCTACCTCTTAGACCATTATAACAAAATCAGTGCTCAACAACTGCACAACCTTTTATGCACTGTCTTAGGAAAGACTAGACCACCAGACTATCTCTTTATCTATGATAGATGGCTTTGAGCATATAGTCTGGTAGGAGAGATTAACCTCAGTTATAGTAAATACCAGATTCATAGCAAATACCAGATTCACAGCCAGGCATTAGAAGAGGTTGCCCATTGTATGAATCTATCCATATTTTGGTATTCCGTATATCTGATGCTTTTGCATAACTCCTATAACCGAAACAGCTCCAGGTCACTGCTCTGACATTTAAATGTGGAACTCTCCTTTCGTCTTGTGCAAGTTTAAATGGAAAAAAACACATCCCTAATACTACAAAACCTCTCCTGCCAAAAAAATACAGGGAGTAAAGAAGTGTTTGTTTCTTTAAATTCCTACATTCAATGCAGGTAGGACTGTATTACTGCCCTATAACAGACACAGTGTATTGCCCTCTAATAGGCACATAGTATCCTCTCATTTATGTTGGTGGGATTAAGGCAAAAGGAAGTCACAATAATTTGCTGTAAGGGATCTTGAAACTTGCCATGATAAGATAAGCTTATTTTGAGCCCTGAAATCAGGAAATAACAACCCTTAATCCACATTAAAATGGGTTTATTTTGGGAAAAGTTGTTTACGTGTTGGGAATTTCTTCAGACTAATTGTACACACAAAATCATTTAATATGGAAGTCAAAATACACCCGCAAAGCCAAGTGTGAGAACAGCAATGGTATATAAATACTACTGGGGAGTCCTCAGGGAGATGATAAGAACATAGAGTCCACACTGATGGCATTTGGGACATCACCTCAGGCCCAAGGGATAAGGGACAATTAAGACATAGCTGAAATACTTCAAACTCGTCTTTTAACATTCCTGATCAGTTTTCTGCACCTTTTCATGGCTCCTGGGTAGGGAAGACATCAATTGGAAATGCTGATGGAGTATGTCCCTGGTTGCAAAGTAAATCAGGTCCACTCTTGACAAAAACAGAAGGATCTGTAAGTTTTAGGTCTTTTTGTAGCCTGGTTGTCTCACCACCCCCATTTCCACCTCCAAGGATAGCCTGAGTTGAGGATATACAAATACTTCAACCAGAGTCCATATGTTTAGGTAAACTGTACTAATGTATCTGAATCTGTATGATAAACCTGACCTATGGGTTAATCTATTTTTTACAAAGCCTAAAAAGAGATCAATTTTCTCCTTAAAGCAGCCACAGTAAAATTTAATGCTGTAATTCCAACTCTTACAGCAGTTAAAGGTTTTACATTTGGATTATTCAACGTTATCCAGTGACACTGAATCCATTTAACTGCCCTGAGGTTCAAAACCCACATTTTAGTACCTTTTCTATGGAGAAATGAAAACTTTGGACCTTTTTCGTTTAAGACAGGATGTTTTCTGACTTAATACTGGAATAATGAACAAACAAACCTGGAAAATGCAACTGCTTTATCAACCCTGAAGATGCTCACACAGTTTAAGTCTGTAAACTCCCCTCCTAGCCCTGAAACCCCAAAATGGGAAGCCAGGAGAAGCAGAAATCCCTCATACAATGAAAATGCACCCACACGGACACAAATCAGAAAGGAACTGAGGAATTTAAACCTCAGACTTCCTCAAAACACAGCAAACCGAAGCATCCTGGCTATTTTATTTAATATACAGCCTCCATCTAGCATCCCAAGGAAGAGGCGCTCCGTCTGTTGGATTTATTATAGCTTCACAAAGTGGGTTTGGGTTCTTTTGACAGTAATTTTTCCTGTGAATAACAACACTGGTGCTGGGAGCAGCCTGTGAAGCAGAGGCTCAGGGTCTTTGGCCTCTCTGTTTACAGTTATGCTGCCACTTCTCATGTTGCCTGCGCAGGTCATATGGGAATAGTCCAAAATGCACCAATACACATTTTTCTCTCCTCAGAACAGTGTTTTTCACACTATTATTGTGAAGAGTAGGCCGGGGTTTACACTTAGATTTCATTTTTCAGAGGTGCATAATTATAGGAATTTACTTTAGACTCAGCTGCACGTACAGACAACTTGAACAGATTTGGTTCACTGCTTTTGAAGTCAGATATTCCGCTCAACTGCAACAGTACAGTAAATTTAATGACCCATTTCATGTAAAAATACCACATAATCCTATATTGTAGGCCTTTGCTGTTCATGGTTGTAGAAATATTTATCTTGATTAATTTACTGTGTGTTGTTAACGTTCTACTTTTTTGTCCACATTACTTAAAATTATTACTTTTATTCCAGAACTGAGATATTCCTAGAACTCATTTGACTAAAAGTCCTAATTTGACAAAGAGTATTTCAAACGGACAATTCTTTGTAATGCTACTTGTGTATAACTGTTCTTGACTTAACCTTCTTCTGGCAGCAGTATGGGTTTCCTCAAGGCTGAAGTGTTAATACCAGCATGCATTTGCACTTTGGGTCAGGAAACATGAACACTCAGCTCTGAAGGGTTAAATATGGAAAGAAGCAGGCAATGTGAAGGGGCTACCTGAAGACCAGTGATTCCTATTGTCGCGCTTTTAACCACAACTTCACTGTAGCTGTGGAGGGGCATAAGGAACACAAAGTTAACAAATACAAGCTATTGACCTCATCAAAAGAACTTAGGTTGGGTATGGGGGTTTTTTAGCAGAAACAAACCAACCAGAAGAACTATAGTCTGAAACTATCCTGAACTGTAAATCACCATAGCAGTGAAAATCTAGTTGATAATGGCATTCACTACGATCAATCAAATCACTTAACTCAAGGGAGCAGGAAGAAGATACACGTTTGGGCATTTAGCGTGGGTTTGGGGCTTTTCGATTTGATTTTTTGGGAGGTTTTTTTGGTTTTTTTTAAAAGCACAAAAGTAGGAATGTGACATACCAGCACTGTTTCTTCACATGCATGCTTCAGAAAAGCAACACTGATAATTGGTTCAAAGTAATATACCAATTTCTCTATCAACCAGAAGATAATCTAACAATGCTACACTGTGACGTGACCACAGATCAACTTCCAGAGAAGATTTTCTTTGTTATTTTGTTTTTGAGGAGCACCCTTGCCGTTTTAATAGTACACTGTTATTTTCCATTTTGACATATCGAATGAACTGATGTGAAGTTCAAGAAAAAAAGAAAAAATAAGTATTTTTAATTTCTATTTTCCATGTGTAATCTGAGGGAAGCCAGCTAGGCTGGCATACATACTTACTTTCAACTGAGTGTACTAACATTGAAAAGTAGTTTTTTTCCATTGTAAGGAATAAAAGGAATCTAGAAACAAGTTTTCCCTTTAGCAGATTATCCAAATACAACTGATGTGAAAGTGCTCAGCAAGGGAGCTGTGGTATAATCCCAGATCAATGCACTTAAGAACAACTCATTAAACACACTTATTACAACAGTTCTATCTTCATAAAAGTGTTTTTGCTAATAAATCTGATAAAACAAAGCTCAAGCTAGAGACAAGTGTTTTATAAAATATGAATGGTAGGATACATTTTAGCAAAGTGAAATCTGCCCACAAGGGACCTGTCAAACATGCAACTACTTTCAAGGCACCTTAACTGTTTCTAGGATTATATACACCATTTAAACTAGCTATTTTATTAAGACCATGCTTGGATTCAACATTATGTAGTACGTGTTACACTGCTAGAGTACTTAAGCAGTGTGTTTACCAGATCAGTATTTTTTAAGCACAGCACTACTATCATGCTAGGAGCTCACAGACTGCTAAAAATGGCAATTGAGGAGGGTTTTTGTGGCAAGAATAAAAAGAACCGCTCAAAGACTAATGTAATTCTGCCCACAGATATGGATCTTGTTTGTGTAATTGCATAAGATCTAACGTATTCTTTGCTGCTAGAAACACAGGCAATAAATCAGTTAGAGGAGAGAAAAAAAACCCAAACACAAACCCTCACAACCACCACCCCTCCCAATACAGAATGCATATTAGAATTATCTGGTTTATCCACATAATTGCTAAAGCTTATCTTCTCACTCATGTATCAAATATTAAACTAAAACAGCTTGTAACATGGCCGTTTTGAGAGTCCAAATAGGTTCAGAATAGTTTACCTGTAAAAAAAACCATCCAACCAACCAAACAAGAAAAACCCCAAAAACACAACCACAGCAAAAAAAAGTCAAAAACCAAACGGTTTCAAAATTTTGGATAAACGGGCTGTCCAGCATCTCCCTGTATTTAATAAGAGCCATATAAGGTAAGAATACTGGGCAGTTATAATTACTGGTAGGGATAACTGCATTGGAAAAAAGGTTTCTCTTAATTGAAGTTGTCCAGAGCTTCCAGCCTTGAGATAGCTTAAGTGATTATTGTTTCTGTTTTGGGTGTCCACCCCTCCCAAATCTCTTGGATAGCATTTCTTAAAGAGCAACATTCCTTGACTGACAGCTAACAGTGTCTACCAAATCAAAGCAGTCTTCAATCTGGATCTGAACCTCACTACGTGACAACCAAATCCATGTTACCTGCTACTGCAGAGCAAGCATTACAGCTTCTGTGCAAGCAGTGGAATTATGGAAGTGTACATACATAATCTGAATTAAGAATACAAATTAATCACCTGTAACAGCACAAGTGGATACCTTAAACAGTGGGGACCAACATTATTTTTCACTGTCTAGGAACATAAAGATAACCTAAGTTTACTCCTAGAGCAGCTTAATAATGAATAACTTCCTAAAAAGAAACATTCCCTTAAAAGACTAAGCTTCAAAGCTATAGAATTCATTAGGGCTATAACAATACTTGTATATGGCCCTTACAGAGAGCCACTAAACACAGCATTTACCTGTTTAACCAGAGCAACTAGCACACAAAAAATAACTTGGATTATTATGTGAAAGCTAGTTTCAGAGATGCTTTGGTGAGAGATGAGGATCAAGCTGCAAGTTTCACTGAGCAGACAAGAAGTAAATAGCTAGTTATAGCTTACAATTTTAGATGCCTGCAAGGAAAAGAAAAGGAAAGAACTAATGGTTATCAAAATGATTACCGGAGCCCCTTAAAGCGGGTTGCTCCACTCCAACAGCTAGGAGTCACCAAGTTCCAGTTTGCAGACTCCATAAAAGTTATTATAACACAATTTAATTTAAAAAAAAATCATAAAAATAGAGCTGACACTACCAACCACATAATTCTTCGTGGTTTAAGCAAGTTCAGTTCACGGTTACTCTCCAGTCTTAACTTGAATCCTACTGTATATGTAATCACAGACTAATGAGATACTATACCAGATGTTTCTGTGATTTAAAGTGGGCATTCCTTAGATGAACTATCTCAAATGAACACACTGTGATAGCTTTTAAAGGCTAAATGGAGCAACTAGCCTCAAGCATGCCTAGAAACTTGTCTTTTTAGACTACCAGATAGAGATCTCTAACCACAAAGTATTCTTACTGCAGTGCTGCATCTCTAATATAATTATACATTCCTTCTGTACAGAACTTTGTAATATACAATCATAAATTTCCTCTGTATAGATCTGTGAGCAAATCAACTTTGCAGACTGTGCAGACTGCTAAAGTTCTATCCTACTTGATTACACTCTGCCAACTCAAGCTTCCTGAAGCCTTTACATTTCCTGCTGTACCAGGGGCTACATTCCCATAGTTCACAGGCATTTCTCAGGCATATAGGAAGAGGCATACCAAATTGGATATGGTGTCAACCAAATAAAGGGTACTGGGTATACATTTTAAACACAACAGGTACAGTACAGACCGCAACCTTAAAGGCCTTCATATCCACCACTGAGCTCAAATTCAGAAGATAAGGTTTTTATTTAACACCCTGCAAGCATATGGAAGTTGACTGCAACAGCACTGAAGATCAAGATCTATTAAAAAAAAAAATAAATTCTCCTATACAGGAAAAGCAAAAAGTTGGTTTTTTTGCTTTCTCAGCACAGAGAATATTTGACTATGATGAAATTATCCTAAGTATTTTCATTTAAAGACCACAAATCCCTAAAAATACTTGAAAAAGAAAACACCGCTTCTACTTATTTAACTTCAGATTTCTCATTACCTCAGAATCTTAGTTACCAAATTAGTTACGTCTTAGTTATCAAGAGGAAGTATCTCTTAACCAGTCAGTAACTGTTCAGAGCCAAAGAGACCTCCCATCTTTGTGGGGGTTTGGAGCAAGGAAAGCATTCCCCTACAGAAGAAAGGAACAAATTAATGTGCTCAGCAGGATGAACTTGAAGATGCTCACAATGTCTAATTTTTCTTGGACTGAAGGAGTACAAGAAGGTGAAACTTCTGTGACAGATCTTTACTAATAATAACTTCACATTACCTGTACTTCAACTGTGACAAAATTCCAGAGTCCAGTGTATTACACATATATTCATGAACCAAAATGATTATGCATAGTGCTACAATAACCAAAATAAAGAAGTGTAGATAAATCTATGGAACAGTTCATGCTGAACACTGCTCTTAGTAGTTCCAATGCTTGAAGGACTCACTTCCAAAAGTAAGGGACAGAGTTCTTTTTCTGTAATTGACCCGCATACACACACAGGCAATAGAAGAGACAAACACTAAAGAACAAAAATACTAGACTTCTGATGCTCTAGGATTTCTGACGGTGGTCTCAATCCCTCATCAATATTTCTCCTTAACTGGACTCTTTCAACATCTATGAAACCAAAAACAGTACCTTCACTATGTCTTCAATTCAATATGAGGTGTTTCCAATTTGAAAATGTTCTTCTGGGAAAAAGTAAAATGAAAAATGATGTGAGAATCTGAATAACGCCACATCACTCCATTTCTCATCCCATTATACACAACTTGTTAAAAACATTAAGAGACAAACACAAAGAAATTGTGCTTATAATAAATTGTAAGAAAATGTAAGCCTGTAGAAACCAATTTCATATTTCATTCTGCAAGTTTGCTCTCCTTTAACATACACAAGAGGGTCTTACCATGAAACTATCATGTGCTTTACAGAACTCTTTCCCCTCCAGTGCTCTTTCATAAGATGCTGTTGATAAATCCTTTCAAGACATGATTTTAACACAAGAGTTTAATATTACTGAATAAAACCAAAACTCATGCAACAAGGTTCAAGTTTTAATATTGTACAACAAGTCTAAGCAGTAATGAAGGATGAAGGTATCAGCTGAATTATTGAATTATAAGATCCAATTTCAGTTGGAACAAAATTTAAGGTTACATCATTTGAGTCAGTTTTTAAGTATTGGACTAGTTCATTAGGATCCTGTCCCATGCTTTGCCTGACCAGGAGATTGTAATTTGAAATTCTGCAAGGCTTTTAAATTAAATAAATTATCAGCTACAGCCTGTGCTGTCTTGCCCTATACATACTATACCAATTGAGAGCAAAAATAATGGAAACCAATCAAGCAACAGTAACCAGCACAGGAGGACATTCATTCCCAGGTAAGACTGGAGAAAATAACCATTAATAGTGGCACAGCAATGAACACAGATTGTTCATCTGGTGTTTGATCAAACTGTAAAAATCCAACGTGTTATATTCCTAAAATGTTATAAGGTATGTTTGCACCCACAAGTTAACTAGAAGCTCCTGTATGAACACCTGCCTGTATCTTCCTGTCACTTCTGTTTCTGTAGAGAAGTTTTGATTAAAATCATATTCCTTGTGCCATACTGGCATCTACTTAAGTAGCTCATGGTTCTGGTAACAACTTAACAGAAAAATCACACAGCAAGCACTTCAAAAGGATACACGCTAAGCCTCTTTTTTCCCATAGGAAGTTTCTCTGCTTTTATCAAAACTACAACATTACAAAAACTGTTACAATTTTCAGCTCATTATAACTACTTAATATAATTATTTAACAACTCTCTTCTTTTTTGAGGAAGGTGTTACCCCATCACCTGGTGTTGTCCTGGGTTCAGCAGTAGCAGTCATTTTTCTCCTTCTTAGTAGCTGATGCAGTTCTGCGTTTTTGACTTTCAACCTGGAAACAGCGCTGATATCACCGATGTTTTTAGTTGTTGCTCAGTAATGTTTACTCTGACCAACGACTTTCTGAGTCTCATGCTTTGCCAGGGAGGAGGGGAAGCCAGGAGGAAGCAGAGACAGGACACCTGACCCAAACTAGCCAAAGAGGTATTCCATACCACAGCACGTCATGCCAACTATATAAACTGGGGGAAGTTACCCAGAAGGGCTGGATTGCTGCTCACTTGGGCTGGCTATCAGTCAGCGGGCGGCGAGTGGTTGTATTCTCTCCCCTTGTTATTTCCCTTACCATTATTATTACCGGTGACCAATGACCCAACAGTACTACATCAAACGTCTAGGTGGGATTCTGACTTAGAGGCGTTCAGTCATAAGCCCGCAGATGGTGTGCTACTGTATCACTGGTCACTAGAGACGACAGTCTTGCTCAGAATGCATTGTTAAAGCCCCTCCCGAATCTTCGTTAGCAAAGACAAGCCATCCTCATAGGAGAGGGAAAACTCCTAACTTCAGACCCAGGCTGATGGAGCTCATCTAGCCTTGTATGGTCTTCCATCAAAGAGAAGGACACTCTTACAAAACCTACGACCTGCAGACTTTGCTGTCACCGTACTAGCTGTCTAGGCTGTGGCAGTTAAACCTCAGGTGTAAAGGGTGGGAAAAGTTCTGCACACGCTGCACCTCACATAAGAAAATCCACTGCACAGGCTGGCAGGGCTCACTGTCACTTGTCTGTATGGATGGGCGAGGGTCAAAACAGCAGGTGACAAGGTGCATGGGAAGCTGCAGATCCAACCTTGCATGCAGGCGGATCAGGACTTTGGTCACTTGAGATTGCCCCAGAAGATGACAGTCCTAGTTGGAAACTTCCTGATTGCCTAAGCAGCCTTTTTTCCAAACAGATTTGCCTATGCCACATGCCCTTGGTCACCGTGCTTGTAGTAAGCATGGGTAAAGCCCTTCTCAAATCTTCGCTTGAGAAGCCAAGCCATCAATTACTATTGGTGGCAGCAGCAGTGGTTTGTGTTATATCTTAGTTACTGGACTGTTCTTATGTCAACCCATGGGAGTCACATTCTTTAGATTCTCCTCCCCATTCCGTTGGGAGCAGGGGGAGGAAGGAGGGGAGGGGGAGGGGGAGTGAGAGAGAGCTGCGTGGCTGGGCTTAAACCATGACACCTAGACCTACAGCCCTGAACAGGTGATTGAAGCCCTAATTTTGTTTCCCTTTGCTGTATATGTGGAAACCATTAGAATGTGAACAAGACTATCAGTAAGAGTACCAAACAACTGCAGTTAAAATACCCAAAACATATCTTCAGTTACAGATAACCTAGCTAAGATTGAAGAGCTCAGGGTGACATTTTGTACAGTAAGCTGTTTGCCTTTATCAAGGGTAGGGCTCCAAATTGAGTATTTGCAAGAGAATAAAACAAAGGTGAGGGGGGAGACATCTACTGTCTGTAGAGATATTCTTAAAAATTCTGGTGTGAGGGTCCAACTTCAGCAATGAATCTAAGTAACTAGTTTGCTTGAATAGATGCAGGATGCTGGCTGTAGAACACCCTCCACCTCTCATTAGAGTACAAGCAGTGGACAGCAAGAAAACAAAGTGCAGAGTCAGGTTACAGTAGGTGAGCAGACCTGTACAGCAGAGGGTAAAGCTGACTATTTACTGCCCTAATTCCTCTCCCTCAAATGGACATACCTTTATCTAATTAAAACCCAACAAACCCAACCAACAAAAAAATAAACAAAACCCAACCAAACAAAAAACACACAAAAAAAAAAAACCAAACTGAACCAACCAACCAACCAAAAAAAAACCAGCCCCATGTGCTAGATTTCACACTTAATCAAAGGCAGAAGGATTTCTTTTTGGTTTTAGGCTGGATTTTAATGACATTTAAAAATACATACCAAAACATTTACAAAAATTAAAGCAGTACAGGACCGCTACATACTTGAAAGACTAAGAAATCCCTGAAATGGAGGAAGCTGCTGGCTAGACACCTAGGATGGCTTTACTGAAATCTCCAACAACAGCTTCTCTGGCAGGTGCACAGAGAATACTTTCTTCATCACTTGGAATTTATTCAACTTGTTAAATCAGTTCTTTCAAAGTTGAGAGCAACTTTAAATAAAATATCTGGAAGAACAAGAAGCTTTCCAATTTGTAAAACATAACTAAAAAGATGATCTTTTACTTGATGGCAGGAAGATTTCCACTCTGACCACCTTTAAAAGGAGTAGATAAGGAAACAAGCCATGGAAGAAGCTCCTGCTCATTGCACTTAAAACCACTGGTGATTACCTAATAGGTGGTACCTTTCCTTTCTGTTGTTTTTGGTTGTAGCCCAGCTTCCAGGCTGGAAATGGTATCTTCACTCCTCTCCCTCAGGAGAGTTAAAACTGGTTTAAGTAAAAGGTTTTCCAACTGTGCTTCATTCATTTAAACTAAGTCCAGTTTGGCCCCAGTCACAGGAAAATATTATCATGCGGTAAACAAGCAAAGGACTATTAATTCATAATACTAAAAAGAATAAAACCTAGTATATATATACATTTACATTGGTCAAAAAAGGTAACACATGTTCCTGGTTAGTCTCCTAGCCACATTTAATAGTTAGCATGTTTCCTAGTGTGCAGGCTTTAAAACTTATTTTCTAGCTTATTTTCTGAGTACAGAAATACCAACAAAAGCAAACAAGATTTAGTATCCAACTTAAGAAACAAGGCCCTTTAACTGCATGATTGCAACTGTGATTCCGGTCAACACACACTGGTTTTCTAGGAACACATATTCTAATCCAACTCCCAAATACCCACTGTGTGGATAAGGAGAAAAGTAAGGTACAGACAGCACAGAAGAATCTGGAAGAAAGCATATCCATAAACAGAGCCACTTTTCCCCTAATAAGACACCTAGTTCACCACAACTACAAATTTTTCTAACATGAAGAAGCTTTGAATCAAACATTTAGATCACTGGATGATCTTAAGGTCCTTTCCAACCCTAACTATTCTATGATTCTACAATTCAGGAACAATTCCAGCCCTAAGAGGTTGCAAAGTAGTATTCAAAAATTAAACACTTTCTGCATGGCGAGCTACATAGCACCTAATACAGAAAAAACTACAGTAAAGTCTTATAGTACTATATTGTGGGAAAGTATTCAAGTGAAGGAAGCCTTCAACACTTTTTGAAAAGCCAAAGATTTTATCTTTGAAGTTAAAATAAATGTGGCTCTGCCCATCCATGAATTAGTGCTTAAATGATTCTTATAAACTGTGGGAAATAACTTAGTGTCAATGCTGCAGCAAATGTACTTTGCTTTTCTACTGCATTTTGATTATACTGTAGACCACCCTTTTTAAGCTGCACCAGTATTGCCAAAACCAAGCCTAAACAACTAAGCCACTCATTTGACATACATCTTCAGTGTATTAAAGAAAAATAAAAAGCTCATCTCAAAAAGATTTGCAAATGTCCTTTTTGTTCCACATCACCCAGACCCATGTTAAGGTTGGTTATTTTCTTAAATCTCTGTAAACCTCATGTAAGAGCCTGGGAAAAAAAAAAATTAATTGTCAAGAAAATAACCCTAGAAATAGGAAAAAGGAAAAAATCCTAGTTTAAAAATGTCAAACCAGCATTCGTACAAGTCTCCCACAGTGGAACTACTGTATTATGTCTGGTGGAATTTGGCATTTTTCTCTAGAGCCAGTCAATAACAGGAACTTGGTCATAAATGCCCTGCTTTCCGGCAAGCACAGCAGCGTCAGCTGCACAACCTAATGAGCCAGGGGCACACTAGTTTCAATAACAGCCGATAGAAAAGTCCATCAAGAAAGGCTAAAACTTTTGTTTGTTTTTAATAAAGTGAGACTTATTTCTTTGTTTCTCTCAATATTAACTTATTGAAGATGCAGCTCTTCTGCTAAGAATCCTTGTACTTAGAGTACCACAGATCTGGTGCAAGTTATCATGCTAACATGAACACATCTATCTGACTTTGGAAGTTACCAGCCTTTCAAATTAGAAAGATACACAAAACGGCCAGTTTTCCATTAGCCTAAAGACATTTACTACTGTGAAAAAGTAACCTTCTATTAAAATTTTCTCTAATATTCTTATTCCTTTTTAACTCTTAACTATTTTCAAATTTCATAAAGCAGATTCATCTGCTTATTGTTTTTTGAGAGGAATCCTATAACATTCATGGGGGGGAAAAGAAAATATATCATTGAGGAAGCATTAATACATAGCTTGCTTTGTAAATAATATGTTTAAGACTTGACACCTGAATTAAGAAAGCCTTTATATGAAGCTCTTTCCCTACCAGAACACTTACCATAAATCTAAATATCTAGAATTTTTATTCTTACTAGAAGTGAAAAATAATTGGTAATTTTAATGCGTACATAAGTTTTGGCTTTAAAGACGTCATTTTAATTACAATTAAAGCACTGAGATCATTTTCTATTAAAAAAAAAAGCTGTTCAAGCTTATTAGTTTAGTGGGGAGTTTTCAATCTCAATCTTAAATAGAGAATCAAGACTGAGAGCAAAGTAATTTTCTGTGGTTAAATGAAGTCTTACTCACATTCAACATACTGCTGTCACTTGATTCAACACTATAAATCTACAAGAAGTTTCTGAACAGTATCAAAGCCGACACACACACCTCACTTAATTTAGGTTAGAAACGCCTATAGCAGTCCAGAGCCCTCAGATATTTGTGTGGCTAGAGCCTGCATCCAGTTAAAACAAGATAGTTTTTGACTGACACCCTCTTGATTAGCATATGAATTCTCTAGGTCATATTTGTCAGCTTGCAGTGATTGCTGAGAAATGTTCAAATCCCAGCCTCCACCTGCACAGTTA
>JBCJKH010046621.1:0-10168 GCA_039877255.1 Loriculus beryllinus | reverse complement strand
GGGGTGGGGAGCTTGGCAAGAGGTTTTTTTGTTCTTTTTTTTTTTTTTTTAATGTGAGATTGTGTAAAAGGTGAAGCAACATCCTCATGAAGCTGAACTGATTAGTGTTCCCCCATTGCTTATATTAACAATGCTGTTATCTATCAAAACAAATGTCAGCCATGCCAAAAGTAAACAATCATTTCTGAAATCTTGACTGAACTGCCATCTCCAAAAATAACCCATGCACTACCCTATGCACTGTAAAAGGTATAACTGAGTCTATGCCAGATTCTCGGAGTTTTTGCACTGCTGTTTTGGAGGGGCAGAAAAGGAGGAAGGGCCACAGAGGACGGACTTTGAAGACAAAAATGTTGTAGCCAATTAGTTAAAATGTTACAATTGGTGCATTCTAAGCTTGATGGGCTCATTAAGCATTAAAACTCCTTGACATTTCACTGTTGTAGTGATAAACAGGAATGAACACTTTGCATTTTATACTTTACTAAATTGTATGTCTTTTTGGCTTCTACAGCTGTCATGTTTTGCATGTCTAATTTTGCATCCATTTTATTTAAAAAATCAGCATTAAAAATTCTTTGTTCTTCTTCTAATTATCTTCCTTTGAAAAACTCATAGTTTTGTATCAATGATACTGTTGGTTTTAAAGTTGAATAGTTAATGCTCATTGTTAAATTGCCAGAAGGATATAGACTAATTTAGCGTGTCACTGCTGCTTGGCGAAAATGCCATCATTAGTGATCCATGAGTTACAGCGAAAAATAGAAAAGAAAGAAGGCCAGCAGTTTTATAAACACGCCAAACAATTTTAAGAAGTCCATTTTGATTAAAGGGGGTTTGAAGGGAACCCTCTAAAACCTTCTTTCTTTCCTTGACATAGTTAGATACATTTAAGATCACCTTGAAATGGAATTACATCTACATTGATTTAATGAACAACAAAGAAAAAAACTCAAATTGTGAACGAGACAGTGTTAGCCTTTTTATATCAGTAAAATTAACCTTAGGACTACTTGTTATTTTTTTTCTTTTTTAAAAATTCTCCCCACTTTTTATGCAATTCCAAGTTCTGAAAAAGACTCCCACTTGGATGAATATTACCAGCATGAACTGGAGAAAAGTACTTATTGTCCTTCCTTTTATTTTTCATTTGCTATTCATTACTAGTGGATTCAGAAATCCCCTTTTGATTTTTCAAGTGTGCTCTCACTTGCTGTTAAGAGGAAAGCTCCTGAAAAGTCTTAATTTTCTCTAGATCTTTACAGAACAGAAGCAGGCTAATAATTGCTAACTTTTATATTGGGTGTAAATGACAAGTTTCTAGTAGCAGAGGTGGCTGCAGGAGTGGCATCTGTGGAAGGAGGTCAACAGATGGACAAGATCAGGAGCATGCACACCCCCAAAGGGGCTGTGGCTTGCGAATGAACCCACCCTGGAACAGGTATGGCTCCAAAGGAACTGTGGAACATGAGAAATGAATGAAAAACAAGGAACAGCAGAAAGAAACCACTGTATGCTGGCCTCATTGCCTGCACTACTCAGTGCCTCACTGAAGTGTCTGAGTGTAACTTGCAGCAATGACAAGGGAGAAAGGAAAGGTGTCTGGAATGAAGTAACAAAGTTGAGCCTACTTATTTTGATGGCAAGCATGTCCTTTCCCTAAGCAAGTAGAACAAGTTTAACTCACTTCATTTGGACTGCTAACAGTTATGTCTTCCCCTTTTCTAGCCTATTTCATCTCAAGTTTCTTAAACAATGGCTTACATGTATCCACCTGAACTATAAACTTACTAAAATCAGGATTATTCAACAGCAGAGTTGAGAATACAGTCACTGCTCTTATAATAATATCCACACATGCTGCTACCCCCCTTTTCCATCCAGATTTTCACTAGTCCAGTTGTCAGGATTTCCCAAAGAAGTTTGCAATTCACACACAGAAGGATCCTGTTGTGCAAAATATGAATCAAATGTCTCCTGCATTACAGCCTTCCTCACCTTCCAGCTCTTTTCCTCTGGATTCATGCTTTGCCTGTTGTTGACAGCAAACCTCTACTTCTATACACTGATCTGTACACCCATTGTAGGCAGTTATGACTATAAAACCATGGCCTGTTGGTTCAAGAAACAAGCAAAGTCCAAATATAGCAAGAAAACGAAAGGGAAAGAAATTAAACCACTTCTAGAATTATCTTCCAGCACTAATTATTTTCCATAAAAGGCAATGAGTTCAAATCCAGCTTCACCCACAAACATTCCCATCAAACACCATGAACTATTCACCTGTGCTTTCCATTCTGTGATAGCATTTCTCCCTGTAATAATCAGTGCGAGAAAACCAAGACAAAATATGCACACAGTACAAAGTCCATAGATAATTTTGCATTTCTGAGGAGCCACATATACTGCCCTTATAGTATGCCTTACATACTGCTTTACAGTATGCAGCCCAGGAATATGCAGAGAGCACTCTAAGTCTTCCAAGAAGTTTGCAGTAGGTGGGATGTGAAGTAATATGAAAAGCCTACAGGTAC
This sequence comes from Loriculus beryllinus, assembly GCA_039877255.1. Taxonomy (NCBI): domain Eukaryota; kingdom Metazoa; phylum Chordata; class Aves; order Psittaciformes; family Psittacidae; genus Loriculus; species Loriculus beryllinus. Next base: position 7,634 of record JBCJKH010046621.1, on the reverse strand, counting down.
AAAGAAGGACGAGAAAAGGAACTCTGCTCTAAAAAGAGGCACAATGTGGTTAGATGCAAAGTCCTTGGTGACTCTTTGAACAGCTAGGATGCAGACAAGAGAAGGAGACTTCTTCAGAGCAGAGATATGCTGGCTGGAGCTCCTTGTATCTCCTCCCAAGCTCTGTTACAGACACCAACATCATGAGCTTGGAAGAAGAAGGATTTTGAATTTCTACAAAAGTGGGCTTTTGGACTACAACTCATCCCATCTCAGCTAAAGAGCCATGGTGCCGTGGGCATGAGTCAGGTTTATAACAGCTGACACATAAATGCATTCTTCTGTTCCTCACAGGTCCTAGTCACTACTACCAAAACTCTGAACCTCATTTATAGAGAGAGGCAGACAAATTGGTAATTACTAGATCAATGTTTAATGCTATTAATTATAACAGTGACATTATGCAACTGGAAAAAGCAAATTACAGAAGACAAAGGAAGAACTTATGATCTGTCCTGATGATCAACACTGAACTCCTGGTTGATGGATCAATTATGCATAGAACTGCAGCCACTTAAGTAGATTTCTGCAGAGCTGAATCTTTTCAGCTTCAGTCCAAAATACCTAAGAAAATCCAACCATTTAAAAGCAATATAAAATATACTATGCACAAATAACAATGACATACAGCTGCAAAGTCCCTAAATATGTAAGATAATTAATATTCTCTGAGCACTGTAGATGACTACCAAGTGCAAAAACACAGAACGTCTGAATTAGGACTTTGTGCACTAACAACTAGCATTGATGTAAAAAATACTATTTTGGTCACAGAATTCATCTTGGAAGTTAATAAGCCAAGAGCTAACAAAATATAAAGGAACTAGAACTTTACTGCTAGACAGCCTGTTAATTAAATATAGTAGATACAAGCTGTCTATGCTTTAAAAATCAGTTCCAGACTTTAAACTTAAAAATTACTCTGGGTAGTATTTTTCTAGAATGACAAAATATCTACAGAGGCAAAGTTCCACTTCTTAATAAAGTGCCTAGCTCAGTTCTCAAAGTACTAATGGGATGGTTTAGGACAATCATAAGAAAAAGAATAGAATACCAAGCTTAGGGTGCCTTTCCCCACCCTTCCTCCAAAGATGATAACTGAATGAACTTTTCCTTAATTCTAGCCACTCACAGACTTCATTTCTTTTTTTGCCTAGTAGAACTAGAAAAAATATAACTCTTGATATTGATTTCCTTTAGCTGCCACCTTCATTATCTGTTTTTTAGGATACATGTAGATGCAAAACTAGCAATGTAACAAGTTCTGTCTTGAAGGTATTTTTCAATTCCCAGCTGTGTTAAAAGACAACCATCCTGAGGTGAGCTGTGATGTCCTAATCACTCTCTCCCTCTGAAAGAGGAATATTTTAGTTCCCCTTCAGGCAGTAACTCCACACTACTCACAAAATCAGAAAGATGAACAACCATATGCAGGACCCCTGAAGGGCTACTCGGTACAGGTTTGTGGCGGAAGGTAGGGCCCATGCTGGTCCTCCAGGCTGGATCCCAGACCAGAAACAGCACAAAGCTTTAAACAGAAAGGAGGCATCCTGTGGATCAGGGACAGGCCAATGTATGAGGCTGTGTGATCAGCTTAAATATTTTACCTCTTTCATGAGGCAGAGACCATTGCTACCTGGAAAGGACAGGACACATGTAACAAGGTGACATGGTGGCAGGACTCAACGAGCACTGTCCATGCAAGGCTGTGGGAGGTGTTGGCAAGCAGCTCTCAGAGCTGGGGCTGCCCAAAGCCTGCAAGAAGGAACATCTGTAAAGAGAATCTCCAGTTGAAAAGCCATTTGAAAGGATGCAGTGTGGCTCATTCAGCACAAAACATGAGCAGAGACCGAGATATAACTAGAAATAGGAAACTATTCATTCAGGAAGGTTGCTGAGACACAGCAAATTAAACTTTCGTATGTGCTGAAGTATGATTTACCTGAAGTATATGACAAGTTTGAACAGTTATAAACAAACCCGAAACCTTTTATCTCTAACAAGAGAAATCATTTGAAATGCCTTCAATAACCCACCAGTCAGGTGAGCAAGGAGACTCCAACACAAGAGCATTATTAGCAATTCTTATTTCAGCATTCCTAACTTTCTGCTTATCATCCCTGGAGTTCACTCTCCATGACTGAGAAAAGCCTCAAGAATTCATGAATAGACACAAAAGACTTATGGTCACCATTAGGATGCCTTTACCTCCACATAGCCACCTTTTAAATGTCACTAATCTTTCTCACTCACAGGTCTGCTGCACAAAGCACCTGATTTACTTTGGAAGCTTAGGAATGCAGAGTCCAATCAAAGACAGCATATTAAGTGTACATGCGTGTATTTTATGAAATTAAAACATTTTTTGTTTTATTTATATTCCATTCTATCTTTGTGACCTTCAGCACTAAGAAAAAACCCTGCTTTAATCAAGAGGAGTGTAAAATACTGATTTCACTTATGTACTCCTTTTTCCATTTCCTTTCAAGAACCGAGAAAAGGGAATGAACAAAGATCAAGCTATAAAATGTATTTATTAACACAACTTTTACTGAGGCTATTCCTGTATTTCAGATGTGAAAGTACTTCTTTTTCACTCACTGCTAAATTTACTTAAGCAATTTTCCCTAACCTCTTCTTTTTAGGGGTTTATATTCGATGGGCTCAGGATGTCACCAAACTAAAGTACATTAAAAATTCATTAAAAATGTAAAATTAAAGATGTATATTTTTGGAATTAGAAACACTGAATTACTAAGCAGGCAGAGGTGATCTATAAGGAAAAGATGAAACAGCACAAAGGAAATATTTGGCACAGAGGGAACATGAGCAGTGTGCATAATGAAGCAAAGATGCCAAAGGAGGCAACACACAAAGAAAAATGAAAATACAGAAAGAGAGATGGTTAGGTCACAGAATACCCTGAGGGGAAGAGGATCATGAAAAAGCAAACAACCCATATCACTGTGAAAAAAATAAGCTAGAAAGAAGGAAAAAAAATAAAGCCTCAGGAAGATCAGAAGCAGAAAATCTAACAGGGTGACAGGGGAGTCTTCCATCAGGCAAGGACGAGACCATCATTAAATTGAAGGCTAAAAATCAGAGCACTCTGAAAGGATCTGAAAGTTCCATAAAGATACCATAATATTTAATGCAGCTAAACCTGGGAAATGACAGGGGAAGATTATCTTTAACCTCAGTTTCCAACAGCAGAATCAGGGCAGAAGGGACAGGAGAGAAGCCCCTTAGCCTGTCAGCACAGCCTCAGCCCCTTCTGCTCTCCTCCTTCCCAGCCACTGCACAGGGACAATGCGATGAGGCTGGGGATAGCCTCGAAAGCTGGAATTACACTCTTGTAGAACAGGCTATGCACTGCAAACAGGTTTTCATAAGTGCTGAAGGGGAAAAGAAAAGGTGGGATGCAAAAGGAAGGCTGTTAGTTTCTCTGCAATACAGCAGAGTAAAAAAAGACTTCCTAAGAACATCTATTGTCACAACCGAAAGCTGGTATGCTGCTGTCCCAAACTAGAGGATAGTGAGGTAGGAGAGCTTCTATTTCTTCTTCTTTTGAATTGCAGATTACTGTTTGCACGCTTTCAACCCACAGCCAGAGTCTCAGTGCAACAGGAAAACTGCACCATGCTATTCTCTCTTTGCTGGGCAGGGATTCTCCTGTCATCTATTATTCACATCACAGCTTGCTGCAGTGATTCCAGGAAGACCTCAAAAGAGCCCTGCCCTGCTGTCAGCATAAAGGAATATGATTTCCCCTCATGAGGAGTTAGGAAACTGGAAAACCAAACAGTGCTTGCTACCTGTGCACAAACCCTGTGTCTTGCAGCAGCATTATGTGAACCAGGCCAAGATAAGCATTATGTGAACCAAGCCAAGATAAGCATTTTGAAATATAACTATGGCATCAGACAGAAAGAATCACATATTTTTTAAGCATTAAACAATGTAGGATAAGAGACAATCTATGTTCTTTCCTATACTGGTAGACAGGAATTTAAGCATAAGGCTCCTGTAGACATCTTTCCATAAAGATAAGACATTAGCAATAAAATTACTTTCTCAGCCTTGTACTGAAGGGAATGCTGGTGCTGATGCCTCTCACCAATCAGTGCTGACAACAGCAGGCTTTAATTGATGTGGTGACGTAGTGATGTGGCCACAGCTGCCCCCCTCACCTTCCATAGCTTTTTCTGACCCTTTCCCCCCCAGTTATGGTGTATATCACACGACCTTAAAAAAAGGCAGTCAGCACACAGGCTGCATTTGTGTTTTGGATACACTTGAAAGCTCCCAAGGAATCCAAACCCTGTACTGCAAGGAACAGACACATTTAAAGGGGAAAAAAAAGATACATACCCTTTTGCCTTACTTAGATGTATGTTTCATGACCTGAATGCACCATAATTAACAGTGCAAGTAATTTGCTCAGATAGACAAAGGAAACAGAGCAAGAGCAGAAACTGAATCTGAGCTACTTTGAGTGCTAATTTAGTTTAGGCTTTTCAATCCTATTTTGCTCTCCCTAACACTCCCTGCACCCACTGTTTTTTCCTATGTTCCCATTCTGCATTTGGATCAACTCCATTTGCACTGAAGCAAAATTCCCTTTGGCTTTGACAGAGCCCGGCTTTAAACAGGTGTGAATCTCTGTTTCTCTCTAAAACTTCATGAAGGTAAAGATTGTTTTAGATGCTGCTTTTGTCTTATTTGGCCTGCAATTGTTTAGGAGGGATAAGGGGGGCTTCCAGATGAGGAATGCACATCTATACCTACTTCTGCAAGGAGAATTTGGGCCTATAAATAAGTGACATTTTTATTAGTAAGTCATAAGAATGTATAGAGAAATTTGGTTGGCTACATCAAGGCATTAGGCATTTCCAATCACTACAGCCTCTTTCAGTTTTTAAAGGCATAACATTTATTGATCTTATTTACTGCTATTAGTAGCAAAATAGTGCCCATGAAAAACACCAAAGAAAACCAGCAAACATGCAAACACACACAGGAGAGACAAGAGTATCACAGCACAACCGTTACAAGTATGACTTTGGCTGCTCCCGCGCTCAAGCTTAGAAGCCTTAGAGAGCTCACATTTTCAACAGACAAGAAGGGAAAGAGCACCCGTTTTGGGAATCAAAAAAGAGGCAGCAGCATTGGGAAATAGCAGCTCAGCTCCAAGGTTCCCACACCTGAGCTGCCACGGGCTGGGAAGCTCAGCCCTGGGCCATGCTGCTGCCTCAGGTACAAGGTAAATGTGATGCTTTAATTACCCTGCCAAAATAGCCCTGTTGACTTGCAAGGTATGATTGACTGGCTCAGCAAAGTAGCATCCAACCTGCCAGTATCTCCCACATACTCAGCTCCAGCCTTATGGTTGTAAATATTAAGCAGAATCCTGGGGGTTCTCCTACCTGCTTTAGTAACTTTAAAACAGAGATTGGTTAAAGTCTATCTGTGAGATACTGGTACCTCATCTCCATGCAGAGTCACCCCAAGCCATCAGCACAACCAGGAGGTCTGAAGGTAAAGAAGGTTTTTCCTGAGGTAGGTTGGTAGTTTGAGCTGATGGACATGCTGCTCAGTTACAGAGGGAAACCTGTACCTCCTCAGTGGAGGTACCAAAACGATAATGTCCTTCCTGAAAAGTAGGACGGGGACTCTTATGGTTGTGCTTGAGAAGATTCCTGCAACATCAAACTTAAATAAATGAATAAACAAAAATCCAGGGCTTTGACAGAAGCTGATAGAGGAAAAACAGTAGCTTACTTCTGGCAAAACAAATGCCACCTCCCACATACAACAGCTTTATTGTATCAGCAGCAACTGACTCACTGTGCAGGATTTGGTGATATTTGAAGTTATGAACATGGCATAAAAGTTCACAAGCTGATTAACACAATTACTATTCATTTGATCCTGACTGCTTGTAGTAGGGACTTCTGACTAAGTCAGTCTGCCCTGCAATTTCCTTGGATTTCCCTCTGTGCTTTGAATACCATGGGGCAAATAACCCCAACAAAGCATCTTGCTCACAGCCTAGTTATTTTGCTTGGTGTGCAATAGCCTCAGCAATCCCAATTAGCCCATTACAGGAAGCAGCTTAGTTTTATTCCCTACAAACTACATATTTATTAACATCCGTAAGGTTAACAACATAAAGAATGTGTCCAGTCAGTCCATCCTTAACTGGATGTTTTCACCATCTTCTTCCATATACCTCATTACTTAGCTGACCATACAGGTTCACTTTAATTAACAGGAAAGAACTATAGGTTTCAGTTAATTCTCACTTTTCCTGCCTTTTCTCTCCTCAACGCCCAGAGAAGAAATAAAACAAAATCCTCCCTTGTGTAAAACAAAATCCCTCCTCTGTGTACCATCAAACATCTCCTGGTTTGCAGATCCCCACTACGCATAACTTCCATAGAATTAAAATAGAACAGAAATAATCAATAATCATATGCCTGCTATCAGATGATAACAAATCACCTCTATTTTATAGATTTCCCTTCACACACAGTTATTTCAGACCCAAGGCTTTAAAGTACAGTTCCCAAATGCCTTCCACTCCCTGAAAATTGAATACTGATCTCTACTCAGCAGTGCAGAAAAGCACACAGATATTAAAAAGTTTTGTAGTGTGACAGGATGTGGTGCTCCCCAATATTTTGTGCGTGAAAGCATCTTGCAGCCATTGTACTTTGAATTGCAACAACTAAAGACAGGGATAGAGGAGATGGTGTCCTGATGGTGCCCTGGAGCATCCCTAATAAAGAAGGGTAGTATTAGCATAGCTAGGCTGTGCTGAGCAACATACAGAGGACATTGCTGATGTCCTTGAGCAACTTATCTTGATTGTGCTCAAAGGACTCCATAAGACCATTGTTCCACGGAGCATTAATGGTATTTACTATGACAGCTGAGCAGAAGCTATGCTTCCATGAAGTAACTGTTCACTGACAGAGAAGTGATCTTCTTGGGCTTACCTGAAGTTAAGTTCAGACTCGTGTGCTAAACTCTGTATTTTAGTATTCTTACCCATTTCTCCCCAGTTAGACATTGCTGCCTCCAAAGTCATGGCTTCAGCTCAAAGCCTAGAAAGCTTCAACAAGCTGGAAATTTTAAAGTACAAAGTAAACACACTACAACATAAGTGAATATTGTCTTCTTAGCCATGTGTATCTGGTGCTCTAACCATCTCCCTGCAGCAAATCCTATGGAAGCAATTACTGTTTTATTGTGACCCAGAATAAAATAAGGTTTAGGAACTGGAGATGTTCCCTCTTCACTGCATAGAAGGTAGCTGCTTTGTTAGCTTTTTTGATTCCCTGCTCTGTATTATTATCACTTCAAAGCTCCCATCATTCTCCCAAATGCAGGTGTGTGATTCCAAGGTCTTCACAGGCCAATTGTTTCACTTAACACTAGTTTGAAAGAACAAAATGCCTCCAAGTAGACCAGCTCCTATCAGTAGCTGAGGCACCAGATCCATCTATACCATTTCTATTTGAAGCAAAAAACTTGCAGGATTATTTTCCCTATCAGCTTTTCCTTCTACTAAGGTAAATCAGGTAGTCTAT
>JBCJKH010046620.1:0-14426 GCA_039877255.1 Loriculus beryllinus | reverse complement strand
GGCAGTGTTCAAGGCCAGGTTGGACACAGGGGCTTGGAGCAAGCTGCTCCAGTGGAAGGGGTCCCTGCCCATAGCAGCGGTTGGAGCTGGATGAGCTTTAAGGTCTCTTCCAACCCAAACCAGGCTGGGATTCTATGATGCATGCTACCAGTGAAACCACCGAACCCCCGGCACCACTGAACACATGAACTCTTGGCACAGAAGAAAGCAGGCTCTGAAGGCACCCTCCTCTCAGGTGACCAAAGCTGCCAGCCAGCCCTCCTGTGCACTCAGCAGCAACAGGATGGGTTAGCCAGGCCACCAGCCCCCGGCACCACTGCACAGCTCAGCCCCCATCTCTCAGCAGCTCAGGACCCTCTGTGGTGCAGGCAGCACATGCAGAACCTGCTGCTCCCATTCCCAAGGCTGCTCCAGGCTCCTGCAGCAGCCAGGTGATTGAGGCAGCCATGGAATGGGGAACTGCAGCGTGGGGCTGACCCTCTGCCCATGTGAGCACAGACAGTGCCCCTGCATGAGCTGGGCTCCAGCCATGGGCACATACTGCATCCTCAGCATACACCGCAGAGCGGAACACTGCCCAGGAAGGGCAGCACAGTTCTTCCCTTTGTTACTGGGGCTAAGAGAAACTGATTGCATCATTAGTGCTTTAATATTGCATGCGGCACACTGAGGGTATTCATCTTTCTATTATGATTCCAAGGAAGGTTGTGGGCACCCAGAAATATCAGGTTTTCTCCTGGCAGGAAGAACACGCTGTACATATCAGCAGCCTCAACACGGAAAGCAAACAAAATAGGGTCCGAATTATTTCTGACTCAGTACATGGAATATTTTTAACAGTATTTTCTCCCCTTTATGGTGCTGCTGAAGTGAAACGAAGTGAGAAACTCAGTGTCTTAAACAGCAGGGTCCCACAAAACCCAGCTTGCTCTCAAAGGTGCCTATCTGCTGCTCAACAACCCATGGGCCTGCAGCACCCATCGGCTGCCACAGGGCTTCTCAGCCCCAGCACCGGGCAGAAGGACCCTGTTTGTCACTCAAGAGCTGAGCTGCAGCCAAGGGACAGTAAAGCCAAGGGCAGGTTCCAGATACCTGCCTGCCTCCATCAGTCTCAGGGCTGCCCATCACAGGGCACTGACCAGCTCCAACAGCTTTGCTCCTTAGGTATAGCCACAGCCCCGGCAGCAGAGCTGAGCCACCTGCTGTCTGCAGCCTCTTGTTAAACCCATCAGGAAGGGCTCAGTGATCTGAGCTTTAACGGGGAGGATAAGCTGCAGAATGGAGCAACCAGCCAGAACAGGTAAACTCTGACCCAAGCTCAACAGAAAGGGAAGTTCCCAAGTGCCTGTCACACACATCCTGGTGAGCATCGGCAGTGGGACTCGAGGATGAGCAGCAGGGGCTGTGCTCAGCCTGGCAGAGACAGAAACGCTTCTGTGGGACCACTGCAGAGGAAAACAAGGCCAAACCCTGCAAGCCCGGCTTGGTGTGAACACCACCAACAGAAATCAATGTGTTTAACAGTTCCTAGGTCTGAAGTCCATCGATGCTAATTTGCCTTTTCTTTACAGTATTGATCTCATCATTTCCAAGCAGCGCTGAGGGGAGGCAAGGACAGCCTGGAGCAAACCTCATGGAGCAGGTGACAGCCCATCGCTCCAAGGCTTGCTCTGCACAGAGCATCAGCGGATGTGGACACAACCTCTGGTCCCTAACTCTTGCCTTTGGGCCTCCTGGGGTAACTGCGTTTGCTGAGCACCCTGCAGCACCAAGAGCCTCACCAGCATTCACATTTGGACACGCACATGCTCCCTGGTACCCAGCCTAACACACATCAGTAATGGGTTTCTGTCAGCATCACACAACCTGGCTCTTCCCTGTGGGAGGACACAGATCTTGTCTGCTCACAGCGCTGCACACAAAGTCACCACACACACTTCCAGGCTCATTAAAATCTCAGCCCACAGCGAATTTAATGTACAGAGCTGCTCATTTTCTCAGGTTCACCCATTTTAGAGATGTCTTGCTAGTGAGGGAAATCCCCAAAGAGGATCTCTGTTACTGCGTGTGCATTTTCCCCACCTCTTCCATCCATGTCCTTTCCCATGCAAGTTAAGCCCAGGAGAGGATACTTCAGAAAAGCAGCAGATGCCCGTGTCCACATGCACACAGTGCTTCCCCCAGGGAACCTGCAGGAAGGTTTCTCCATGCATCCATATCCCTGCTCTAAGGACAGCCCAGCCCCAGGTAGGGCAGGTACCACCCAGCCCCATTCCATGGCCAGGGCCAGCCCTGCTGCAGGCAGGGAACAGGCAGTCAAGCAGCTGACCATTCCCAGTGCCTGGTCCCTGGGCACTGTTACCATGGCTACCTGCACATCCACTGTGCATCCTGCATCTCACACCCTGGTCCCCTGCTACAGGAGCTCAATGCCTGTCCGCCCGGGCACCACAGGGCTGGTGGAGGGAGGATGCATTAGGGCAAGACCCAACCAAACTCATTTCCACTGGCAGGCTGGCACCAGTGCACAGCTGGACCAGCAGAACTAGAGAGCATTTGGCCCAATTCACACGACAAATGCAGGAGCGATACAACTGCAGCCTAGGAAGAAATTCTGGCAAGACAGGAAGAGAATTGCTTAAACTAAAACCCAGGGCTGGCAAAACATGGGGGTGGGAAGAAAGCATGGGCATGAGATAGACCTTAAAATGCTTCATCTGGAAATTAGGAGGTTTCTAGTCTTTAATACAAACAATATCTGGAACAGTTTCCTAATAGCAGAAGAAAGAAAAAAGCTCTAAGCGATGCTCAGCACATTCATGAGGATGTTACATGAGTGGGTGCTGGCAGCAGTGGGGAGCTGGGCTTGGAGAACCAGCTCCTGCCCTTGCATCCCCTCTCACAGCTCCAACTTGCACCCCACACGCTGCCCAGCTCCAGCTGCCACTGCTGACAGCCAGGATGCTGGAACAGGGTGAGATCCAGGCAGCAGTCAGGGCTCAGCTCCAAGGCCAAACTTGCACACGGTTCCATTTGAACACAGCAAACGAGACACACAGGGTTCGGACTTGAGCTCTTCAAACCCCTGCTACATCTCACCACTGTCACCTGTCTTCTTCCACCATTTTGGGTGGGTTTTGCAAAGAGCTGGACTAGATGCAAATCAGAGCCAGGGAACAGCTCCTTATGGTTTGGCATCCAACTTGGAGGCAGATGTTAACTCCAAGCAGGGATTCAGCTACCCCCATGAAATTAGAAAGAGGTCTGGGCAGAATGAGCTGGTTTTAGCTCCTGGAAAAAGATGCCTCTTCCTACTGTTGCTGCTGAAGTCCTGTTCCTGTTTCCACAGCAGCCGCTAACGGCGACTGGAGCATCTGACTTCAGGTACACAGCAGGCAATGGCAACAGAGGGACTCTGCCAGCAGCTCCCACGACCCCGCTGCTGTACGGATACACTTTGGGATGAACGGGAAGAAGGATGACAAAACAAGCACGGGGCAAAGCAAAAAGATGGTTTTGCTGCTGTGGTTATTGTGAGCTGCCCTTTGGGAGGAATCAGCAGCACAGGGAGGACAAGGTATCTGCTAAACCTGGTGCACACAGCGAGCCTGCTGGCTGGAATCACGCTTCTTGTTGAAACTGAATTTAAACTCCTTGGCGTGTTCCCAATAAATCGTGCCGTGTGGACAGATATTATGTCCCTTGTGCTACTAAAACAACAACCAGTCTTAAATAAAACAGTGGAGCCTGGAGCGTGCAGGGAATGAGGAAACACGGCAGCCCTTGGCAGGCTCCATCTCACATCCCATCCACACCAGGGATTCAGGCGACACGGAGCTCGCACACCGGCTCCACCGGTGCTCTGCCCGCAGAGACGAGCCGGATAAAAGCGATGCTCTGCGTGTGAGCAGACATTACACCGCTCCTCCGGCACAGATAAGCTGCAGTCTCGCTCAAAGGCAGGAGGGAGGAGGGTCACCCCAGCACACAGCGCTCCGAACAATCTCTGTGCCCTGCTTTTGTCATGCAAAGAATCTGGGGCCCCTCCGCAAAGGGGGTGCTCTGCAAAGGCAGCACCATAACCCCTCACAGCCCTGTTGGGGAGCTGCTCAGAGCAAGCACCAGCACCACGACCCCCCAACACATCGGAGCAGAGCCCTAGAGACACCTTTTGAAGTTTCCTCGTTGAATTTCCCCTATTTAACAAGAGCGCTGGCACCGGCACCCAGACCCCATAGACCCCACGTTCCGAGTCCCCACGCCCCGACACACAGAGCCTCAAGCAGTCACCGCGTATTTAAATGCAAACCGAGGAGCCGAGAACTGTAAAGGCTTCAACAATAGCTCCGCCGGCTCTGCTCACATTTGCATGCAGACAAGCCCAGCGCAAAAACAAGGACAAACACACACTTGAACCTCCCCGTTAAAGCCTTACCGGGCGTTCCTACCCCAGTCCCCCGCTATCGCAGCCCCGCCGTGCGCTGCCCTCGGGTCCGATTCCACAAGCCTGGAACGCCTCTTACCGCGGAGCCGGCAGTGCTGGAGCCCCTGCGCGGGGCGGTGCGGAGCGATGCGAGCAGCTACCGCAGCCCCGGGCTCCCAGGAGCCTGCGCCGGGCGCTGCGCACCCGCAGACCCCCGGCCACGCACCGGCGGCCCCGCTCCCAATGGCAGAGCCGGGGCTGCCGCCGCCCCAACGCTTCACCCACGCATAGGGAGAGGTGCAAGAGCTGCTCAGGGCAAGCGCATCGGGGAGCTGGAAACTGGGACTGGGTCCCTGCAGCGGGAAGGGAAGAATATGAGGGTCAAGGCGCGATGGGAGCCTGGGCGAGGGTTACTGGGGGTTTTCACTGGAGCAACACCCAACCAGGGAGAGCTGAGGAGTTTGGTCCTTGCACTGCCCAGAGTGAAAGGGCTGGTTTGGGAAAAGATAGCTAGAAAATGGAACAGCCCCCTTTGGATTCAGCTTTGAAAGCAGACTTTAGCCTTCATGTGAGTTCCTTCATCTGTTACAGCTGAATTATAGACACAGACCTGACAAAGAGGTCCTTCCAGAGCCAAAAATCTCGACCCACTAAAGGGAAAGGCAAAACCAATATTCCCATTCCCACTGACAGGCCCATCCTTTCTAGCTCTACTTCGGCCCCAGGCTGCTGTCCCCCAGCAGGGCCCAAAGGTGAGCCTGCACCAGAGCACAGCCTGCTCATCACAAGCTGCATCAGTTTGCTCCCACCAGTTCCCAAAGTGATTGAAGGAAACTAATGCAATTCCCTTTTTGTGGTGCCTGGTCCCTGTGGAGCACACCAGCAGCTCACACACTTGACCAAGGCCAGTGCTTGCATGAGGTGATCAACAGCCACATTATTCCCTTCTTGCCCCCAACCATGTCACTACCCTTACGCAAAGCAGCAGCAGTCAGTGCAAAACAGAGACCGTGATCCAATGAATGTGACAAATAAAGCAACAGCCTGAAATGACACAGCATCCCAGTGTCAGTGTGCCACCTGAGGCACCACAATGTGCACAATGAGGCACCACTTAGATGCAGCCTCAAGCAACATGCTATAGCAGAAACAAGTACTGGTGCTGGACACAGCTGCCTGCTCACCAGGCCCACCAGACCAGGAGGCTGCAGGACAAACAAGATGCTTGGAAGTGGTGACGCATCCCCAACACAGCTCACTCCCATCCTGTGGAGCTGCTGAAGCCAACTCGCTCCAGGTTTGTGCCCCAAGCAGGACTTGGCTGCAGGCACCGCCTGAGCAGGCTGCTCTGCTCTCTGCTCTCAGAGTCAACCGGGCAAACCTGGGGCTCACCGAGCTGGATTTGCACTTGGGCTGTTTGGGGTGACAGCCCGAGCTGCAACCGGGGTGAAGGTTTCAACCCCACGAGAGTGATGCAAGCACCGCTCATGGCTCTACCACACTTCTCCAGGTAATTCCTCTGCCCACTGGGAAATCAATTGCATCCAGTGGAATTAACCCCAGTGGTACTTCACACTAATTACAAATGACGTTGCACACGTTGACGTTCCACATGCCGCATGATACACGTGCGTCAGGGGTGAGATTACACAGCCTTTGATAGCAATTTCCTACAATTAGTTCAGATTAACAACCAGCATGGTGACTGCAGCTTCTGGGAAGCCTCTCTGGTGGGAGGCCAGAGGAATCTCCACCTCAGGATGCGGCCAGCGTGCACACCATGGCTGCTGCCGAGGGAAGCAGAGCACCTCACTCCTGCAAGCCTCTTCTAGGTGTGGATGTCACCTCTGGGAGCAGGACAGAGCCCTCTCCACCCAGCCCATGGGCTCCAGAGCATCATGCACCTCCCAGAGACCCCTCATCCTCAGAGGTGCCTTCGAGAGCCCTTTCCCACCCTGTGTTCCAGGCACCCCCTCCCTCCCCAGCCACCCTCCTGCTGTTGTTCTGCTCCAGGCAACCCTGGCCAGATACAGACTTCAGGGCTTTAAGGGCTCTCAGTTTAAAACTGCTGCAGAAACGAAGAGGGAAAAGCTTTCAGCCACCCGGGGACTTGGGTGTTTCAGTGCTCTTAATGGGCAGCAAAACAGACACTGTGCTAGATGTGTCTTGAGGCCCACAAGGCTCTTATGTTAATTGCATTCTACCACCAAACACTGGGATCCAAACTGACAACAACACTTGTGCATCGGCAGGGAGAGCCACAGCATATGCCTCTGAGACCAGGACATGGCTCTGAGACCTCTCCTCACTGAGCTGTGATGGAGGGAGCTTAAGCACCAAACTGGGGTATCAGAACAAATACTGTCCAGAGATCTCTTATGCTGAGAGATCTGCATCCCCTGGCAGGAAATCTGGGTTTTAACTAAATCTCAGGTGTGCTGCATGCATAAAGCAGATCCTCAAAGGTTGTGTGACCAAAAGCATGGAGGGTTAAAAAGAGACTACGGGCAGGCAGTAACTTGTCCTTTGCACTGCTTTATACCAGAGGAATGTTTAGAGGATGCTTGCAGCTCCCAGCTGCTGCATCTGGAACCTTATTTTACTGCTGTTTAAAGATGTTCAGGTATTCACAGAGCCGCAGAGACGGGCTGAGGCTCAGGAGACCCACGTCAAAGCTACAAGGGCTTGCGACAGAGCGGGTGGCACTGGGAGGGGATGAGCCAGTGCTCCTGCAGCCCCCAGCCCTGCAGCCCTGGTACCCCCCTTACCTGCTGGGTGAGCCCAGGTCCGCCCGGCTGAGGATGCGGTGCTGCTGGGGTGAGTACAGCCACTGGAACGCCGTCAGCGTCCTCTCCTCGATCCGAAACCGGCCCTCCCGCACGTACCTAAAAATAACAGCAGAGACTGGAATATTCATCAGCCAAGGAGGGGGGAGCTGCGGGATGAGGAGGGCAGCTCAGGGCGGCCGCGGCTCCACCGCCTCCTTCACCGGAGCCCTGTCTGCATCCCTGCAGGTCCCCATCCCTCTCTGCCCATCAGGAGATGCTCCCACAGGCGCACGGCTGTGGCTGTGACAGGGCACCCTTTTGAGGAGCCAACGCTTCTGAAGCAACCCAGGATGTTTCACTGTACACCCCTGGCAGGCAGAGGGGCAGAATCAGTACCCAGCTCGGCAGCACAACCTGCTCCAATTGCTTCCACACAGCTCTCACCAGCACCAAGACCAAGCTAATGCCTCTCTAACATCATTTGGAACGTCAGGCCAGATGCTGAGGCTTATTAAAAAATATTCAAGTGGTGAATTGATGGCTATCTTGATTGGAGGAGTGCAGGCTCTCTGTTTAGTGAGCACAGTGTCAGTAACTGCAGTTGTTCCCATCTTTCAGAGCACAGTTCTGCTGCCTGCCTCCATCTCAGCAGCCAGCTGCACTTCACACACCCTCCTCTGGACATGTAATTTCATCAGCAAGCCATTAATTATTTAAAGCCTCCGTGGTGCTGGTTGGAGACACGCACACAGCTGCAGCATCCACAAACCCCAGCCAGGGCTGGGGTGAGCTCATGGCCCTCTTCTCCACACAAGGGTGCTCTGGGTGGTACAATCCTACCAGGAACAGCAGGGATCCAGCCACGCTGCCTAAATGGGCCAAGGGGATGCCCAACCTTGCCACGGGCTGCCCGCAGCCCTGCTGAGCAGGGACACATCTGGAGCTGTTCAGTGCTCTGCTGCCCACACAAACCCATCCAACACAGGGATGTGGGTGCTGTGACAGAGCCAGAACCTCCTGCTGTCAGCAGAAGGAAACCCAAAAGGCTCCTGGAGTGTCCTCAGCACAGACTGACCTCCTGACTGTCCTGGTTCAAGCAAGCAGGGATGGTGCAGTCCCAGCACTCCCCTGCAGCTCTTGCATGTGACAGCATTGCACAGAGTGGTGGCAGGCAAGCGAGGATGGCTTTTGGGAAGGAAGTGCAGGGATGGCAGAATGGCCAAGCCCAGCAGCCACTTTAACAGCTGGGGTCTAAGCGTGCATGCAACAAAGTGCTCTCTGCTGCTGAGGGGGGAAACAGACTGAAAAGAGCTTCACAAGCTTAGAGTAATCCTCAGCCAATTTCCACTCTGGCTCACAAGGATCCCACCGCACCGGGAGCTCCAGCTCCATCCTGGCTCTGCTCCACGGCAGCCGGTACCAGAACAAGCCTGGGCCTGGTCCCAACTCTTACATCAGCAGCACCGGAGCCCCCCCGGTCACCATCTGGCACCGTGACAGCATCCTGCTCAAAAGTCACAAGCCTTGGACGTCACAAACTACACAACTGCAAACACAAAGACTCAGGGAGAGCTTGTTTCCAATGTCAGCCCATCCCGGTGCTCAGGGCACTGCAATCACCCATCCTCACCTGAAGCTGCGGGTCCCCAAAGCCTGACACAGCCTCAGACAACACCAGGATGCCCCAAAGCATCCCAGTGTCCCAGAGACAGCCCCCCAACACACCAGGATGCTGCTGCTTCCCACACCACTCCTGTGTGGGACAGGGCCACTTCCCACACAGGAACTCTTTTTGGGATCCAACTCTTCTACTTCCACGGATCGCCAAATGTCAGAGATCCCCCCACGCTGCCCGAGGAGGTGACACCCCCCTCCTTCCCCGGCTGCAGCAGCCACCCCGGGGGTCCCACCACAACCGAGATCATGCTGCGACCCCCGGAGCTCCCCAGGCAGGGGCCGGGTCCCGTGTGTGTGTCCCCCACCCCCTGAAGCCCTCCCCGGCCGGGGTTCCCCTCTTCAGCCCGCTCAGCAGCAGGGGCACCCCGGGCTCGGAGCATTCCGCACCGGAGCCGAGGCCCCCTTGAAGCTCAGCCCCTCCCCGAGCATCCAGCGGGACCCCCGGCCCCGCACTCACCAGCGCACCAGCTCCCAGCGCCGCTCCCCCGCCGCCTTGCCCGAGGCCATGCCTCGGAACGGGGAGCCCCACCGCGGGGCCCCGTTCTCGCAGCGCGGTCCGGTCCCGGTCCCGCCGGGGCCGCTGCGCCGGCTGCTGCTCTCTGCCGCCTCCTCCTTCGGCACGGGGGGAACCCGGGTATGGCCCGGGGGGGGGGATTGGGGGGGGTCACACCGCCGTACCCCGTTACGTAAACCTTACACAACGCCCGCCCCCCCGGGGCAGCCCCGGAGGGCCCCGGTGATCCGCGCCGTGCTGGGAGGCGCGCTCCGATCCCGGCCCGCAGCCCCCGCAGCTCCCCCCGGCTCCACAAGGAAACGCGCGTTTGACAACGGAGCCTGAGCCGAGCTGTGGCACACAGCGAAGTGGCCGGGTCGGTCACCGGTGGAACGGAGCCCAGAGACAGGGTCCTGAGCCCCCCAGCACCACACCAGGGCTGGCTCCGGGGCTGCAGCTGCCCCTTGGACTCTGAGTCTCCCACTGGTTCTTGCTCACCTCTCGGAACCCACAAATAACCCAGCAGAACTCACCTGCAGAAGGTCCAGGAATGCTGAACAGAAAGTATTCTCCACAGATTGAAAGCTAAAACCTGCTGTCTGCCTAAGTGGGGGTCCCTTCCTGAGCCCCCCAGAGTTACAGGGTACGCACGGTTACAGGATGCCCATGGTGCTCAGGAAACAACCCAGGAGCATGCTGAGATATTATTTCAAGGAGCTTCCAAGCCCACTAAAAGCTGTTTCTCAGAACCAATGTTCTGGTCCTAAATCCTGACTTTTCTGAGCTCTGAGACATTAACTTCACAACTCAGCAAACCCAAATGCCGCACCCACAATCCACTTAAATTAAGATTCAAACGAACGCACCTGAAAGGCATCGGTGCCTCCATCCCACCTGCCCCTTGTCAGGAGCAAAGGAAAGCTTTGCTGTGCCAGCTGGAGAGGCTGGTGGGAATAATGGAGCTGGTCCCTGGTAGGGTAGAGCTGTGGCCAGCCCCCCACTGACCCCTCACAGCTCAGGCTGCTCCCCAGTGTCAGCATTGCTGCCAGAGGTCCCGGGCAGGGAAGCAGCAATGGGAACATGAGGCCATAGGAGGGGTGCAGGGCACCTCCAGCACACCGGGTGTTGCACACCCGAGAGATTTAGAAACAAAACCAACCTTTATTTTCCTTTTTAAGAGGAAAAAGTTCTGCAACAGTGAGAGAGTTAACAAACAGGAGTGTTCGTGTGGCACAAACACACTGGTGCATCCAGTATCTTTCATGTCCCCCTTTGCACCTCCGGGCTGATCCCAACTGCGCATCCCCAGAGCCAGGACAGCTTTATCCTGTTATTTCCCAGTCCTTTGCCCTGGGTGGGCATCATGGACCTCTTCCCCAGCACCTCACAGCCCCCCTCAACCAGGCAGGCAGAGGAACAGTGCCTTGGAGAGGCACCAATTGCATTACTTGGCTCAAGTCTGGTATTTTGAGATCCCGGTGGAAGTGTTAAGCTAATGTTAAATTTATCAAAACCCTTTAGCTTTTAGCCTTGCATCACTTTAAGGAGCTTCTTATTAGGTTCTTCAAAGGAATACGAAGACACACACACACTGAGCTTCAACTAGGGTGAAAAACAGTATTTGAGGCACGGTTACACTAATTTCTAAGTTAAACGCAACAATTCCCCTAATAATTAACTCGGGGGTGGAGGGGGAAGCTGTGGTCTAAAAGCAGTCAGGTGGCTCACAAGAAGAGCATGGGATGCAGGTTTAACTTCCGTGTGCACTGGGATGCTCACTCCCTTTGGGAAGCAGCTGTTTTATCCTGGTACCAGCCTCTGACGTGAGCTGGTGTGTACTAACAGGAAGGGTTTAACCACGACAGAACTGCAGGCCCCAGTTCCTGCAGCCGGAGGAAAGAGGTGGGGATGCAGAGGCAGGAGCTGCAAGTGCAGTGGGAGATGACCGCGGCTGTTACGTGCCCTGCCTGGACGAGTACCTCAGCTAAGATGGGATCAAAGCCGACCTTAGTGTCACAGACATTCCCCGAGCAAGGCCGTGCTGCAGAATTCACCTTCCCCCCTCTGCAGGGCGGCAGGGCCAGAGCTCAGCGCTCTGATGCGGTGCCCAGCTCCGTGCTGCAGCCTGACAGGGCCGGGCTCATCCTCATCGCACCCATCCGCACCCACCGCGCCCCGGCTCTGGCGCTGTGCGAGCCGCGGCTGCCGGTACCGCTGCCGCTAGAGGTCAGTGCCGGTACGGAGCTGCAGGCAGCTGCCTGCGTCCAGCCCTGCACGGCAGAGCTGCTGCCGCTGCCCGCAGTTCTTTGCAGCTTCTCTCTGCAGCTCTGCAGTCGTTTCCTTACTCTCTCCAGGGCGGCTTTCCCAAGGAAAAGCCGCGTCTCTGCAGCAAACCCGGGGCTGCAGAGCTCAGATGGGTCTTTGCTGGCCCCTGCGCCCCGCTGCTGTCACCCCACCACTGTCACCCCACTGCTGCCACCCTGCCTGCACCCAAGAGGTCACAGCGAGCAGAGCCTCCTTCAGTACTCTCCTTCAGGATGCACTGCAGTTGGATGTCTCTCAACAATCAGCCATTGGAATCATCCACCCAGGGAAGTGGTGGACTTCCCAACATGGGACACACTTAAGATTCAGTTGGACAGGGTGCTGGGACATCTAGTCTAGGTCATGCTTTTCCTAGAAAGGCTGGATAAGATGATCCTTGAGGTCCCTTCCAAGGTCCTTCCTTGAGGTCTATCCTATGGTTCTATGTGGTACAACAGGCAAGAAGCAGGCTAGCTCTGCCCGACAGCCTCCAGGGCTCCATCACACATGTGGGCTGGCAGCAGGGACTTCACAACTCCCTCTAAGGCTGAAATAGCATTCCTGCCATTTTTGTCCTACTGTGTTGATCACAGACAACCTCAGACCCATCAGAGAGTGAGATGAAAAAGCCAAGAGCAGCTCCCTGTGAGCAAAAGCTATTGGTGAAACCAGCTCACAGTGGAATGGTGAGAGAAAGCAAGAGAGGTGATGGTAAATGTTAACAGTATGTGTGCAATGTGGCTGAATCCAAGCTGCCAAGCGCTGCAGAGGCAGCCGGCCTTACCCCGTGCCATGCAGGGTGCAGAGGATGCGCTCTGCCCCGCTGCCTCCCGCTGCTGTATCCTGGGGCCATGGCCTCATTTCCAGCAGCAGCTCCCTGTCTCCAAATGCCTGACCTTGGTTGTGCACAGGCCTGTCTGTTGTTCAGTGGAAAATCAATGAAAGTTGTACAAACCTGGTGAAACATGATGCACTCAGAGCTTCCCCTTCATCTCTCCCCCACCTCCCCATCTGTAAATCACTGCTGCTTGGGTTAGCACACGAGTCAGGAAAATACACGGTGGGACATTGAAAGCAGCCACCCAAACATCACAAGCTGCACCAAGAGGGACAGACACATCATGGCAAGCATTTACCTAATGGTTACGGGTGGATGAGATGGAAACAGCACTTCTCTGAGTGATAAAGTCTGCACTCTCTTCCTTCACACATGAATCCTTCACATCTCAACAACCTGGGGCCCACACAGGAGTCAGTGTGATGGGATGAGTGTTAGGAAGCACTGAAGCTCTCTTTGTGCTGGTTGAGCTTTCAGCAGAGATATCTGAATAATTCGTTGCAAATCAGAAGCTTGCATGTGCATGTGCAAACCATCACACCTCATGGTCACCTCTTCTGATATAATGAGTTCTCTTTCAGCATGACCTAAACTTACACTCTGTGGAAGAGCCCTAAGTCCAAGCCTAGCCCTGCTCTGCTGTCAGCACCACTTGGTGCCAGGCGAGGAGCCAGCCTGTGGCTGTTACAGCTCAGGGATGTGACGAATCCACCATACTGCACCCACTGTATGCTCCTGTCTGCCTGCCCTCACAGCGAAGAGGCTGGGCTCTTCCCAGCCACACACCCTCGGTCACTTTGTGCAGCACGGGCATGCAGTCAGAGGTTTGAACCATCTGAGGTAAGAAAAGGATGTGGGATGACAAAATGATTCCACAATCCCCTATGGGCTGCCCTCCAGCACATCCACACGGTGCTTGTGCACTGAAAGCTGATGCACACAGAACAGCAGCAGGTTTGATGTGAGGGTGGCAGCACAACCCAGCTGAGCACCATTCCAGGAACACCGCGCTCCCTGGAGCAGTTTTGGTTTAAGGGAAGGGGAATCATCAGACTGTCAGCTGACAGGGAGGACGCTACCATCTCCCTGTGCCTGCACTGCCGTGAGCATGGAACAGGTCGCTGCATCTGCGCTTCCCTGCTGTGCAAGAGGTGCAATGAATTGAGTCATCTGTGGAAGCAGAACCCCAGCTGCTTTGGGTACCGCAGACAAAGGGGCACGGGGGACCAGTAACCACATGAGCAACCCCCCCACTCCCTCACCCCCTCTGAGTGTAGTTCCTGGGGAGCTCTGCTCGTCCCGCCGGTTCCCTCACCGTGCCCCCTTTGAATCGCATCCCCCCGAGCCGCGGTACCCGCCGGGACTCCCTGGATCCCCGGGCCGGGCCCCGCTCTGCTCCGGGTCGGGCAGGAGGCGGCTGCGGCGGCCGCCTTCAGCACCGCGGACAGCGGAGGGGACCCGCGGAGCACCGGTCCGGCGGCGGGGAGGGGGCCGGGGGGCACCGGAGGGGATGACCGGGGATGGGGTCACTCGGAGGGGGACGAGCCCGGGGGAAATGAACCGGGGGGAGAGGAACCGGGGGGAAATGAACAGAGGGGAGAGGAACCGGGGGGGATGAACAGGGGTGAAATGAACCGGGGGGGATGAACCGGCCCCTGTTCCCCGGCCCCCGCCTCTCCCCGCAGGCGCCGGTCCCCGCACGGCTCCCGCCGGTCCCCGCCCGCCCGCGCCTCGCCCCGGCGGAGCTCCCCAGTTCCGGTCACGTTGCCGCCTGTTTACGGCGCGGCTGCCGGCGGGCGGTGAAGGAGGGCGGGAGGAGACAGGACGGGACGGGACGGGACGGGACAGGACAGGACGGGACGGGAGTCGGCCGTGGTCCGCCGGCGGGCGTTGTTTTTGTCCGGCAGCGGCAGCCGGAGCCCC